>JAKUCM010002952.1:0-54941 GCA_023374145.1 Lepidium sativum
CTTGATGTTTATACAAGAAAGATCATATGATCTTTGAAACCTAAAAAGTTATGGAGTTCGTTGTTTCCCCTATCATAGCAGAAGCCCTGGCTCTGAAATTTGCCATGATACAAGCTCTCGATCAAGGGTATGAGAAGTTAAGCTTCCAATCGGACTCTTTGATCCTTATTGAAGCCATCAACGTCGGTGTTTACCGTCCAGAATTCCACAGAGTCCTTATGGACATATCCAATCTTTTCCTTCGTGTTATTTAGTATTGTTTGTCTTCATATCCAGACTACAAGACTCGTTCGCTATTTATGTACTATGCAATTACAATCGCAAACTAGTGATGAATTATGTATCGAAAAATAATGCACAATTTGCGTCCACTATGTAAAATTATACAACAGATTTTAATATTAAAATCTTATACCAAACTAATGTAAATATATGTCAATAGATGTAATATTGACGTATGTTGGAATGATAAAACTAAAGCATATATGAAATTGTGGTCTAGTCTAGAAACGGAGAGACCAATGCGTAACTAAGGAAAGTCATGTTTAGCTAACTTTGGCATTAAGGAAGTAATTTTGAAAAGTGACTTCAAGGTCCTAATGCAAGTAATTTGATAGCCCACAAACATAGTCAAGCTTTCACAAGTGGAAGTAAGAGAATTTCAAGAATATATATATATATATATATATATATATATTTGGCTTATGTTTAACCTTGTAGGTTATTGTTCTATTGTAGAGTAATACCCAATGTTCGTTAATAGCAATTATGGAGAAGGATAATAAGATTGACGTTTCTTAGTTATAGTTTATAGGAAGAAAATTAATAGAGAAAACAACTAATACAAACCTGTCATATTATCGTGTGAATATATGACTTTTATGTAAAATATATAATAGAATATGTGGATAAGTAAATATCATGTAATTTTCCTAATACATAAGAAAATATTAAAGGAGTAAGTATTGAAAAATAATCATATTATCTAGGGAAATGAAGTCCCATAACAATGAATAAATGATAAATTTGCGAAATGGCAACCGTCAAAAACCATAGGCCTGAATGCAATAACATGCCATTATACCAATAGATAATAGGACTTGCAACAAAGCATATTTGATGTATATCACCTAACCCACGTGGTTCAGACCGTTGGAGTCCCTTTCATCAAATCAAAATATATACATACTAATTATTTGTCAATAATATACATGGCTAACTATATTTTTATTTGTAAAATATATTATTATCATATCAATAATCTTTTATTATTTTTTCTTTTTGTTTTCCCAACATTTTATTCTGATAAATAAGATGTTATCAATCTAAATAATTTATTATCTGTTGACAAAAAAAAAGTTATTATCTCTGCATCGTTGTATTCACGACCACTATTTTCTATTCAGACCTCATCACACTGGATTTAATATGTCTTATCACGCCATCCTTCATTTTTACAGTAATACCAAGAATAATATCTAATACATTGTCAGAAACAATCACAACTGCCTTTATTTAAAATATTCATTAAAAAAATATATTTTTAACGGGAAACTAAAAAATAGGGCCATTTTCGTAGTCTCTAGTAATAAACCTAATTTAGAATTTATCATTGTCATATTTTTAATAATCAAAATATCTATTGTTATTGGATTAATTGACCCTATTATCTATCTGTTACATAGGAAATATAATAGGGATTTCTGAATTTAATTCTAAACCTGCAGATTTTATTAATTTATAGTAAAATTTTGATTTATAGTGGTCCTTAATTTAATGAGTATTAATTGAAAGAGAGTTAATTGTAATATATATACCCATCTACTCTTTTTTTTTTGTCAACATTGAGCCACAAATGGCTGGCCCATTAGTCAAGTTCTTGTAAATGCAAGCGGGAGAATTCGATCCCAGGATATGCAAGTGTGCATGCCTCTTGTGGACTTATCACATGCCACTAGGCTATATACCCATCTACTTTGTACAACATAATTTTGATTTTGATTTAACTTTTTAATCTGATTAATCATAGTAGTATACTAAAAGAGAAATGCATTTTACAAAAACTAAATACTTACGGTCCGGTCCATATTCGGCTCAAAAAGTTAAAATACGATTAAAATTGTGAGGAGAAGAATCTATCAAACATAGAAATCAAGATGGAGCAAATGCATTGCATCTTAATGGTGGGCCATCTTGAAAACCGATAGCATAATCTGATTTGTGTAAATATATAATTGAATGATTAGTATTATTATGATATAGTAGTGGGATAATTATGTAAATTGTGCTTCTAATTTGTGTTTTTTCTCCGACAGGTTTGCAGTCTGTGTCTTGGGTTTCAACCCGATCTTTGTGTTCTCTGGTCTATACAATGTGCCCATTATTTATTTATTTATTTTATTATTGTCAAATTGTGTCTGTTTTTCTAGTAACATATAAGTAAGTAATCATATTTGTTTTGAAGATCTGGTTGAATTCTTTCACCAATTATTAGACGTAAAGGATGTGTATTTCGTCAAGCCATCCGCAGCCGCATGTGACACCAGTTTGACTATTTCCTACATTTGCTCCAATATCAAGTCTTTTGAAAAATATTTTTCGTTTTAAATTATTAGGTGTTTTATAAGTTAATACTAAATATTTATCTTGAATAAAACTATATATTTTTTGTATGAATTATCTTAGTGAAAACATATACTCTGAACCAACATAATTCATTATTTCTTTTATCATCAATACAAATACAAATTAAAAACTACGTGAACTTTTTTTTAAGTTATAAACCGAGATATCATAAGAAAAATGGAAATTATGAATTCACTTTTTGATTTGAGAAAGTAATAAGAAGAATGTATGTATTGTATTAGTTTCTTGTTATGAAAATATAAAAGCTTTTTTGTTTTTCTATACATGATTTAATACGACTTACAGTTGGTTAGAGCATCCACATCAAAGAGATGCTCATGGTAAGATTCTTAGAATACAAATATTATTATTTTTTATTTAAATTTATTTTTTATTTAAATTTTAAATTAAAAAAATTTAGTATCCAATAGAAATTTGACATTTGGCAAGAACCCCTCTCTCTTAACTCTTATTTAAGAATCTTTCTCTCTTAAATCTCTTAAAAATAATATTATTTTAATTTAAGAACCCTTTCAAAAACCTTCAATGTGGATGGTCGTTAGGCTAACTTTATTTCATTTTTGCAAGTCACTTGCTTAGTTTTTGATTTTTGATCTTTTGCTTGAAATAATTAATAGCCTTTGCCTTTTCTTTTTATATTCAGAATGTCAGAGTACTTTATTTTTTATTTTTGTTTCTCTAAATTTAATACAAAAATTACGATTTACTATTCCATTTAATATTTCAGACTCTTCATATAACAAATTTCTACTGAATTTGAGTTTTTGAAGTATATTCAATTTTACACCGTGAGCTTGTCTAAGCTCATCAATATTATTCTTTTATGTTAATACATAATATTTCATTACAATAACATATATTTCATTATAATATAAATGTATTATTACGAAATTGTAACGATTTGTATATGGTTATAATACAAGTATCACAAATGTATATTAGTAACAAAAACATAACAATATACTATGACGAATAAATGTAATAATAATTTTGTCACAAATTATTATAGAATAGAATTACAATAATTCATAACAAATAAATTTTATAACGAAATTGTATATCAAACTTCATAAATTATTACTAATATATATATATATATAATCACGATACAATTATTACAAATATATCCATACTCTTTCGTTACTTTTTATTGTACTTCTAAGCATATAAAATAATGACACTTCACTTCTTTTTATTACAAAATTTATTTCTCTCCTTACAAAAAAATAATACGAAAAACAAATATCTTTAAGAAAGTCAAGAAGTGTTGGGTTTAATGTGTTTCAAATTGATTAAAGGCAATTAAACCGGACCCAATTTGGATAACCGCAATCTCGGTTTAGTTCTAATGAAAACCGAAATCATATGTATCTATATATATAAATGTATATATGTATGTTATAGGGGCGATTTGCAGAGAAAGGAAGTCGATCATCTTCTTGATCTTGAATTCATCTCTTTTTGTCTTTGATTTCTTTTCACCACGAACTAACAGCTTCATTCTTCATCTACCTTGAGAGGATATGTGCATGTTCTTTCAAGCTAAGGAGGAAAGCTCTTGACAACTTCTTCCGTGAAACTCTGCACCGGAGTCGGGAGATAGATTGTTAAAGCTCAGAAGCTTGCTTCGACTCCAAACGACTTAATCTTTCTTTGTCTTCGTCATTGATTCGTGATAGGTTAATCTCAGGTACAACAGTCTTTAACAATCTATTTTACCTTTGAAGACAAAGATGATGAGAATCGGCGTAGTCCCGGATCTATCAAAATTACAACCACTAACCGGAGCGAACTACCGGAGGTGGTCCGAAGAGCTGCTCTTCTTCTTCCAAGAAATCGGAATAGACTATGTCTTAGAAGAAGAATTAGGATCCTCTGTCGCGAGTGAATCCCTAGATCCTTCGAACGAGCAAGCGAAGAAAGGAAGAAGAGAAGGAAATTTTGAAGAACATAACCGAACTTGCAGAGGTCACTTGATTCGACATCTCTCGGAAAGATTATTCGACATTTATGTGAAATTGGATTCAGCTAAAGAAATTTGGGAGAGTCTAAAGAAGAAGTACGGAGGTGAAGACGAAGGGAAGAAGCAGTACATAACCTCAAGATGGACGGCCTTCCAAATGAGAGATGATCTTCCGATCTTAGACCAGCTTCATGACTATGAAGCAATCGTTTCCCGAATACGATCAGAAGGTATGCTGATCGATAATTATCTGGCAGCTTTGGTACTCGTCGATAAATTACTATCTTCTTGGAATGAGTACCGGTCAAAGCTTAAACACGAGAAGAAGAAGATGAGTCTGGACGAGCTGATTTCAGATATTATGATCGAAGATGCCAACAGAATTTTCCAAGGGAACTCTTCCAGATCAGAAGGATACAAATACTCTGATACAAATTTAGTTGAGAGTTCGAATGGGAAATTCAGGAGCAAGAAAAAGAAAAATCAGAAACCAAGCAAGTACAATCAGAAACAGACCATGGAGTTCAAAAGGAAGGTTCAATGCTGGAACTGCAACCAAACAGGACACAAGAAACAAGACTGTAAACTACCTCCTAAACAAAAGGAAGAAGCCAAAGCCAACTTGACTGAAGCTCTAGTTGCAGTGGTAACTGAAGTTAATGCCACTACCGACAAAATTGATTGGATTATAGACTCAGGAGCTACGAGGCACATCTGCAACCAAGAGTCTCTATTCAAAACCATTGACAGCTCGGGATGTGAGAACGTGTTCCTTGGTGATGCAAGCGCATTGAAGGTTACATGTATTGGTGAGGTGAATCTGACCTTGAGCTCGGGTAGAACGTTAACTCTGACAAAAGTCTTACTTGTTAGGAACATGCGTAGAAACTTGATATCTAGTGCATTGTTAATGTTAGCTGGTATAAGACAAACAATAGACTCTGGGAAGCTTGTATTAACAAAGAATGGGGAATATGTAGGAAAGGCATTCTGCAGTGGAAACTTGTTTGTACTTGAAACCTTGAATGCTACTAAAGATGAACCACTTGCTTATGTGTCGTGTGATTCTAACTCTTGGCATGAAAGACTGGGGCATGTTAGCTCCAAGTCAATAAAACGTTTAAAAGACATGAACCTAATATCTACTAATTCTGACCCTAAATCATCAAAATGTGAAATATGCATTGAAGCTAAGCACTTTAGAAAACCATTTAATAAATTTGTGTGTAGATCCTCTTCTCTCCTGGAACTAATCCACACAGATATTGCGGATTTTAAAGGAACTCCTAGTAGAGGAGGGAAGAATTACTATATAACATTTATTGATGACTTTTCTAGATTTGCTTATGTATATCTACTAAGGTCGAAAGATGAGGCTCTTGATGTGTTCATACAGTATAAGACAGAAGTGGAAAATCAACTTGAGAAGAAGATTAAAAGAGTTCGCTCAGACAGAGGTGGCGAATACACCAGTGACAGGTTCAACTCTTTCTGTATAAATGAGGGTATAGTTCACGAGTTTTCTGCTCCATATACACCTCAGCGAAACGGAATAGCTGAGAGAAAAAATCGAACACTGAAAAACATGATGAACTGTTTGATTCTTAGCTCAGGAGTTAGTGTGTCACTGTGGGGGGAAGCCATTTTATCTGCGTGCTTTATTTTGAACAGAGTGCCCCATAAAGGATGCACTAGAACTCCATTTGAACTCTGGAAAGGATATGCACCCAACCTTGAATACCTGAGAGTATGGGGATGTTTGGCCAAAGTAGGACTACCTAGCTTCAAAAAACAGAACATAGGTCCTAAAACCATAGACTCAATCTTTATAGGCTATGCACACAATAGCGCAGCCTATAGATGCCTGACCTTTGATTCAGAGTCTAGAGTATATGGGAATGTCATAGAGTCTAGAGACGTTATGTTTCTCGAAAATGTGTTTCCATTTAAGTCCAATAACAGGTCATGTACTGAGAAACCAAACTCTGACAAACGAAAATTAGATGACAGTGATGCAGGGTTGAGGAAAAGCAAAAGAACAAGAACACAGAAGGATTTCGGTTCTGACTTCATTACCAGCTACATTGTGGAGCATGATGAACTAAATGAAGAGTTCGTGTTCATATTCCTCATAGAAGATGATCCCATCTCATACTCCGCAGCCATGAAAACTATTGATGCCATGTTTTGGAAAGAAGCTATCAACCAAGAATATGAGTCAATAAGGGCCAATCACACTTGGGATCTAGTAGACTTGCCAAATGGGTGTAAGGCCATGAAATGCAAGTGGATTTTAAAAAGAAAACTCAAACCAGACGGGTCTATAGATAGGTTCAAAGCCAGATTAGTGGCACAAGGCTACACTCAGAAATATGGGATAGACTATTTCGATATGACTAAAATTGCCTCCATCAGGTTGCTAATTGCTGTGGCTTCAACTCACAAGCTGGTGGTGCACCAAATGGACGTGAAAACGGCGTTCTTGAATGGAGACCTACAAGAGGAGATATACATAAGTCAGCCAGAGGGTTTCTTGGTTGAAGGACAAGAGACTAAGGTATGTAAACTCAAAAAATCCTTGTATGGGCTTAAACAAGCGCCCAAACAATGGTTTGAAAAATTCAGCATTACCTTGATAGAGAATGGCTTCACATTGAACTCTGGAGACACTTGCTTGTTTAGTAAAGTAGTGGAACGTGGTTATGTGATCATATGCCTTTATGTAGATGATATGCTAATCTTAGGTACATCTCTGCATATAGTCAATGAAACTAAATTGTTCCTTAGCACTAAGTTCTCCATGAAAGACTTAGACGAAGTCAATGTGATACTGGGGATCAAGGTACAGAAAACAAATGATGGCTTTGCATTAAATCAGTCACACTACATAGAAAAGATCTTGAAGAAATTCAATTTCTGGAATGAATCCCCTGTAAGAACTCCATATGACTCATCAGTTCATCTCTGTAAGAACAGAGGAGACAGCATTAATCAAGAAGAATACGCAAAGGTTCTAGGGAGTGTGATGTATCTAATGAACTGTACTAGGCCAGACATAGCCTACACAGTAAGTAGGTTGAGTAGATACACTCATAATCCGAGCAGCCTCCATTGGAAAGCAATGAACCATCTGCTGAGGTATCTAAAAGGAACTATGAATTGGTCACTGAACTATGGAAGAACATCTTGTGTATTGGAGGGTTTTTGTGATGCTAACTGGGTCACGGATAATGATGAAATAAACTCGACCAGTGGGTTTTTTTTTACCTTGTCAGGTGGTGCTGTCTCATGGAAATCTTCTAAGCAGACGTGCATAGCAAGATCAACCATGGAAGCTGAACTCATTGCGGTAGAACTGGCAGGACAAGAAGCCGAGTGGCTTAGAAATGTACTGTCAGACCTACCAAGCTGCGAGGGAGTGTGCCCTTCCGTGTCTTTGAGATGTGACTCTCAAGCAGCATTGGCAGTAGCAATGAACAAACTATACAACAGGAAGAAGAGGCACATCAGACTGAGACACAAAGTGATAAGAGGGCTGCTTGAAACAGGAGTCTTATCACTGGAGTTTATCAGGTCAGCAAGCAATGTTGCTGATCCATTTACCAAAGGCCTGTGTGGACGTCTAGTCCTCGAAACAGCCAAGGAAATGAGACTGGAAAACGAGAGTTGAAGCCTCCTACAGACCTTACCAGGAATCTCATTAAGTTGAAACTCTCTGGTTCAAAAGGTTCAACTGTGGAGGAGCTTGGACAACTCTGGAAGTTTTCTGCAACTAAAGTTGAAGTTGGAAATGATTTAACTCACAGCAGAACGTAAATGCTGTAATTTCCAACATGAACTAAAGATGATACGATCTTTATGAACTTGTAAATTGTAAGAGTACAACACATATGAGCTGATGAAAAATGAAGATATATTGATTCAAGTTTCAGAAACATCAATATAAAAGTTTACAATTTGTAAACACATGTGGGGGATTGTTGGGTTTAATGTGTTTCAAATTGATTAAGGGCAATTAAACCGGACCCAATTTGGATAACCGCAATCTCGGTTTAGTTCTAATGAAAACCGAAATCATATGTATCTATATATATAAATGTATATATGTATGTTACAGGGGCGATTTGCAGAGAAAGGAAGTCGATCATCTTCTTGATCTTGAATTTATCTCTTCTTGTCTTTGATTTCTTTTCACCACGAACTAACAGCTTCATTCTTCATCTACCTTGAGAGGATACGTGCATGTTCTTTTAAGCTAAGGAGGAAAGCTCTTGACAACTTCTTCCGTGAAACTCTGCACCGGAGTCGGGAGATAGATTGTTAAAGCTCAGAAACTTGCTTCGACTCCAAACGACTTAATCTTTCTTTGTCTTCGTCATTGATTCGTGATAGGTTAATCTCAGGTACAACAAGAAGATTAGCGAGATAACGCATAAATATACTTGATTAATTTTCCAATCCTATCAAAATTTGTATTCAAAATTATATGTTAATTCATAATGTATTGATAAATAACGGAAGACCAACTTTTATCATACACTAAATAAGAAAGTTGAATGAGTGAGTGTAATTATTTGTTGTTCTATACGATTATCAGTAAATATATAATAGATACTATCTATCAATGTCTTAATTTTGCTAGTTTATAAACTCTAAGCAAAATTGGTAAACAACTCTCCCTTCTTTACTTACATTGTATTTTAGGATAAAAGTTGTATTATTTTTCCTCAAGGATTGTAGGTAACAAATTGCGTAAAGTTTATCTTTAAAATCTAAATGTAAAATTAATATCTCACTTTAGCAAAAGAAACTTATTAAATATGTAAGGATACGCTTCTAGTAAACGTGTGGGCTCATCCGAATTGTGTACATTAGTCCCACACAAATATATGGTAAATCAATAATAAATCCATTAAGAGATGAAGAAATTAGTGAATAAAAAGAAAAATCATTAAAAGAAAAAGAATAAAAAGATATAGTTTTTTAGAAAAAGGGTTGGTTCACTCTGAGTTTCCCGTTCGTGGAGACAGAAACAACATGACACGTAATGAGTTATAAATTACATAAAGTGCCACTAAGCCGCCTCTAGTCAAAACCGCGGTTGACTAAATTGTTTGTAATATTTCCTTATAAATAATTCCCACACACTCTTCTCTCCCTTCCTCACAACCTCTCATATTCTCTTTCTTTCTTATTTTATTTTTAATTTAACAAATAAAAATCCCTTTTTGTTTTCATGGCGCCGACAGTTAAAACGGCGGCCGTCAAACCCAACGGCGTCGACGGAATCCGTTACAGAGGAGTAAGAAAGAGACCATGGGGACGTTACGCAGCCGAAATCAGAGATCCTTCCAAAAAATCTCGACTCTGGCTCGGTACTTTCGACACTCCTGAAGCAGCGGCTCGTGCCTACGACGAAGCCGCGATTCGGTTTCGTGGAGCCAAAGCCAAAACCAATTTCCCTTTTTACAACAACGAGGAGAGCTTTAGTTTTAACCAAAGCCATAGCCAAAACAGCACCATCGAATCTTCGATTCCTGATCTCAATCTCGCAGGATCTGACTCCGTTGATTCGAGATTCCCTTTCCCGAAGGTTGAGGTTAAGTCTGGGATAATTACGATCGATGAGAAGAGTGAATCTGAATCGTCGTCTGTGGTGATGGATCTTAGCTCTGAAGGAAGACGAGAGCATGTGGTTTTGGATTTGGATCTCAATTTCCCTCCTTTACCTGAGAACTGATTAATTATATAATTATTAGAATAATGATTAAATGGTTTTCTTAATTGAATGGACTCTTTTTTGGTCAGCAGATAATTTTAAGAAATTTTTAGTGTTGGAGAACGTCTTTTCTTCCGATCTATTCTGCTCATCTTTTTATCATTATTGTAATTCTGATCCACCAAAATAATGGATTTGTAACTCATTCATCTTATGTTTTTATCCATATCCAATTCATTCAAGGAACGTAGAATTTCACAAAAACGAAACTTTTTTGAGATAATTGGTCAAGTACAAAATATGCTGTCTGTTCCCAATAAAACGCCACCTTTTTAAATAAATTAATATTGTTGTTTGTTTGCTTCTTGTTGTTTTGTTATGGAAGATTGCAGACAATTAAAATTACCATCTTATCTTTGTACATAATAGAAATTTGTTTTATATTAATCTCCTGTTACAAATAGACCATGATACATTTGAATCCCTTGACAAAAAGAAAATCATGATAAATTCTTTATAAGTTAGTATTTCCAAATCTAGAAAGTATGTGCTTGTCGCCGAAGATATATGGATACCAGTAATAATATTTTCTTTACAAATTTTCTGAATACGAGATACCGAAAAAAATTCATGGAATAGGATACAAAATTAGTAGGTCAGTTGATAAAGAAAAAAGAAGCACGTGTCTCTTAAAAACGGTTTGGTTTACTGAATTAAAAAGTCTAAAGATAAATTAAAATTTCTTTAAACTTATTCGTAATCTTCATTTGATCTAAAGACATAAAAATTAATTTGGGTGTTTAGTTTTGTCAATTTATGCTTTCGGATGAAATTAAGAGAAGAATCTTTCATAATCTAAAGACCGCAACATGAAGTCAGCGGTAGTTATTGAAATTTCACTACTATATATATATATATATATATTTATTATATTTAGATTACACCTAGCACATATCTTTTTACAATAATTATTTATTTCTCATAATTTTCCATTATAGTTTTTAGATAAAATTGATGTTATAATCCATTATACAGTCCTTATACTTTGCTATAATTCATTTTATGGTTCTTATACCTTGATAAAATTAGTTTCACGCAAATATCTATGTTACAAACACAAAGATTGGTAGAAATTTTTTTTGATTTTTTTTAATGATTAATTTAAAAATGTAATTGTACAAAATTTCAGTTTATAATATATATTATCATACAGAAATTTAGTCATGATTCAGAATAATCCATTATTATAATTCTTATTTCAATCATGTAAAGTGATTATTTTAGATAAGTTTAACAAAAAATAGTACAGTATATATTCGATTGATAATTAAAATAGTATATTTAAAATGATTTATTTATAATATATCTTACAATATATTAATCCTAGGTATTCGATTTATTTTATGTAATAAAAATTGTTTTATAAATATAATATTTTATATTATATCAATCTTGGGCATTCGATATGTTATAGAATTGTTTTGTAAAACTTAAAACCGAGAATTTAGTAAAAATACGTAATTATAAACAATACAAATTCAAATCTAATACTAAATTCAAATATTATAGCTAAAAATAAATACTAAATATAAAATTTAAATTGATGTTAGCTATAGTATTGAAATTTAATTTGAATTTAAACATCAACATGATTTAAACTCTTGTAAAATTAACATTTATTTTGGAATATTTTATTCTTATAACAAACTTTAATAAACGTATTATTTAGTAAAAATAAAACAATAACAAAATTCACGACGAGAAAAATATAAGAAAATATACATTTTTAAAATATTTGATTTGTTTGATGAAAAAACATTAAGAAAATTCACCATTAACCAAAATCGACAATATATTTATGTGTACATATAAAAGTAAAATAATAAATATACCAATAATATATTTACCTAGAAGTAATTATAAAAAATGCTGTAGAAAATTGATAGTCAAAGATATTAAATGCATTTAAAAGTTAATATAATCGAAAGAGATAAATAATAATTTATGCGTATATACAAAAGTAAGTAAAAAAGTATAGCTGCATATTGATGGTCATAAGATATTAAATGCATTTTAAAATTTTATATAATGAAACAGAGAAAATAACCATTATATTGATAATATATTTACACATACATATACAAGTATGGACATTTACAATAATAAGCTAAAAAATAAGAGTGGTCAGTCATCCAATCATAGCCCATAATGATATGGATAGAGCCAAGTGTATCCAACAAATTCTTAAAAAACTCGGAATTGGACTAAGTAGGGAGGACGCGACCCGCAAGGAGGACGCACCCAGCCCGGCGGACGCAACTCGCGGCGGGAGCATTCCCTTGGTCGAGACGCATGTCGGACCCGACAGAGGACGCGACCATCCCGACTCCTCGAACGGAGGCCGCGACCAGCCCGACTCCCCGAACGGAGGACGCGACCAGCCCAGCTCCCGAATGGAGAACGCTACCCGACTAGACATCACGCCCCAACCGGAGGACGCCCCCCGCTCGATGCCTCTGCCCAAGCCGCAGGACGTGCCATGATCTGAGCCAAAGACCGCGTCCCTAACGGAGCCGCAGGGCGCGACCCGAACATAGACGTCGGGCGCCCCCTCCCCGGTCACGACCAATGATGGTTTCGACGGTGCTTTCGGGGGTTCCTCCACCGAGTTGTTCGATGCTGGTCCGGTGCTACACCACATTGAAGGACACCCAACACCTTCAGCTGGTCCTAGACGAAGCACTCGGACTCATACACCCTCCATTCGCCTCAACTCCAAAGTGTATTTCAACAACATTGCCGAAGGTCACCCACAACATGTCATGTGTAACCTTGCCACACTTCCCATTGAGCATCAAACCTTCTTATCCAAACTCACGACTGACTTTGTGTCTAGCACCTATGAAGAGGCCAAAGAACACAAGGTATGGCGAAACTCAGTCCAAAACGAACATGATGCAATGGTTCGCAATCACACTTGGGATAAGTCCGAGCTTCCACTTGGCAAGAAGGCGGTTTCATCACGATGGATCTTTACAATAAAGTACCATAGTGATGACTCCATTGATCGACACAAATCATGTCTAATTGCCCGCGGATTCACTCAAACATACGGCATGGATTATCATGACACATTTGCTCTGGTGGCTTAACTTCATACAGTACGTGTTGTATTATCTCTTGCAACTAACCTTAATTGGACTTTGTGGCAAATGGATGTCAAGAATGTTTTCCTACAAGGAGAGATTGACGATGAGGTCTACATGCATCCTCCTCCCGGTTTGGAACATATTGTTCACCCCAGTAATGTTTTGCGCCTAAGGAAGGCTATCTATGGACTCAAGCAATCACCTAGGGCTTGGTACCACAAACTAAGTCACACGTTGCGTGATCATGGTTTCCAAAAGTCCGAGGCCGATCATACACTCTTCACACAAAAAGGTATGGATGGTATTGTGGTTGTCCTTGTGTATGTGGATGATCTTATCATCACGGGGAACAACATCATCGGTATTCAAGATATTAAATTCCATCTCCATTCTGTTTTTGATATTAAAGACTTAGGGGAGATGAAATATTTCCTTGGGATTGAGGTATATCTCTCCGGAAGGTCTTTATTTATCACAAAGGAAATATACACTTGATCTTTTGAATGAGTGTGATATAGGTTCACGGAAGGCTTCCACTCCTCGTGAAGATGCCTACCAAGCAACGTGCAAGGGGAAGAAAGATGAGGAGGTTCTCGAAGAAGTACACAAATATCGGAAAATGGTTGGGAAACTTATCTCACCATTACAAGACCGGACATATGTTTTGCGGTCAACCAAGTAAGTCAACACATGCAAGCTCCAAGACAACGACATTGGGATATGGTTGATCAAATTCTCTGATACCTCAAAGGCACATCCGACTATGGAATTTGGATGGAAAGGAACGAGGATACAACACTTGTAGGATATTGTGATGCGGATTGGACCGAAGATAAACAAGATCAGAATCTACCACCGGGTATTGCACGTTCCTTGGAGGCAATGTAGTAACTTGGAATAGTAAGAAGAAAAAGGTGGTGTCATGCTCAAGTGCGGAAGCCGAATATAGAGCAATGAGGAAACTCATGGATGAACTCATATGGTTAAAAGCATTGCTTAAGGATTTGGGAGTTGAGTCACAAGATCCAATCACGATGCATTGTGATAACCAAGCTGCCATCCACATTGCATCAAATCCGGTATTTCATGAGAGAACTAAACACATCAAAGTGGAATTGTCACAAGGTTAGGGAAAAGATTGAACAAGGTGTGATCTTGCCTTGCTACACAAGAAGCTCGGATCAACTAGCCGACATATTCACTAAGCCCGCAAGCACAAAGGTATATGAGTTTATATGCTCAAAACTCGGATTGGTTGCAATAACCAAAACATGACTATGAACCATACTCTTTTTCCCTCTATTGGTTTTGTTCCATTGGGTTTTCCAATAAGATTTTTAATGAGGTGGGGAGTCACAACCTTCAAGCTTACTCCTAATGATTCTCATTACAGAATTGAGGTTGAGGGGGAGTATTAAACTAACTTATGTCTCTAAGGCTTGAGAAAGAAGCAAAGACAACTTGAGGAAGAAGCCAAAGGTGACCCATCTTCTCTTCTTGTGACCGTTGGGGGTTGGAGGCTCAAGGAAGGAGTCAAGGTCACATGTCTCCCTTGATACATGTGAAGAAGTAGCCGTTGGGCCCTAGGGAAGAGGAAGAGAGCCGTTGGAGCTCCAAGAGGAAAGGAGACTCCAATACTTTCAGTAAAGCTTCATACCATTTATAGATGTGTCTACTTTTAGGTCCTACAAAGATAATGTATAGTGTACAACTTACCTTACATAGAAATCTTATAATTGTGTATAAATAGGAGTGTTATGTGTATGAAAAGATTAAGCAAGAGAGAAAGAAAACTCTAATTCACATTCTTCACTCTCTCCACGCTTCTCTCATTCTCGAATTTCTCCTCTTCAATCTCTCAATCTTTTCTATCAAATCTCTTAAATTTTTCTATAATCTCTACAATCTTGTTGTTCAAAATCTCACATAAATGCATGTACATATAAACCTAACTATACCAAATAATGTATTTATATGTATATATGTATATATTGTGTATATATATTAGTATAATTTTATAAAGATATTTTGGTCAAACCACCTCATAAATAAAATTGTGAAAGTAGATGTTGTCTTCAATTTCACCACTTAAAATAATGTCTATGAATAAAGAAGTGGTTTTTGGTTTGTAGTTTATACCTTTTGGTTTTTATTTTTTTTAGTTTTAGTTTTTGATTTTGTTACTAATTTTAGTTTTCAAAAAAAATTAAAATCTGGTTTTTAGTTTTTAGAAAAAATAATGTTAGATTTTCAAAAAATGGTTTTTCTACTTTTTAGAAAAATGTAAAAGGCAAAAATTTAAATGTTGAATAATAACAAAAGAAAAAAAAAATTCAAAACATTTGAATGGTTTAAAACAAATTTTATGAAAACTATCCTAATAACACTCTTCAGTCAATACCAATATATATTAAACTAGTTTGAAGAATGAAGAGCCATTTCCTTTGAATATATGGTATTGGTGTCTCTTCTTGCTAATTAACACATACAACTGAAACATCGACATTCTACAGAGAGTTGCCGACTACGGAGCCATGCTTAGTTGAGAGTCTCTCTGTATTGAGAGTAATAATAACTAAAACAGGCAAAGTGAAAACCAACTTTACTTGGACCTCTATTTCCTAATAGCCCATCTCTACTTTCAGCCCATATTTGTTTTTGTCGAACCATTCTCTTATTTATATACGCAAAAAGCATTCCATTGATTATAAAACATCAAAATATAATCGTCAAATAATTAAATAAATCTTAGGTCTATGTAAACGACAAGAGACCCACAAAGGAAGACCAAAGTAAAGACTTAAGCCTATAAATAAGAAAAGAGTAAAGAAGTAAAACCCAAATTTGTTTATAACATCAGGCGACGGCGCGTGGGGTCTCTAATGTCCACAATAACCAAAAGTGATATTTGGTTTAATTCAATCATACGGCGGAAACACATGCTCAGATTCTTCGTTGCCAGCATTTGTTTCATTTCTTATCATATTACCCTTATCTTACGCCTAAATATATGTCTCAATATTAATTTAATTATAATTACTCTAAGTGTTCAATACTGTTTTATTTTTGTTAATTACTGAATATTTACATATATAATTTCTTGCCGACTGTCTGGAAAAGAGAGAGAATTTTATTTAACAAATTGCAGATGCATGAGTTTTGGTTCACATAAATCTATAATTTTATATTATAATCTCAAAAAATATGTGAATTAAATATTCCAAGTCCTTAGCTAATAGTTATGGTAACTGAAATTTGATCTTTTTCCGTTATAAGTAGAAGAGAAAAAAATAAACAATAAATTCTAAGGTATAGAGTAGATTTTGTCAATTTAATTATTGATAAAAAAATACAATTAAATAAGTTTACTTGCTTAATTTTTTTCATGAAAAACAAATAATTTATTGTTTCAGCTAAACCACTCTAGTTGGGAGCTGAATTATAAATAGCATAAACTATAGGCCCTATATATAATTGGTGAGAAAGCAATTTACTTTTCTATCCTACAAAATTTTACAAAGTTGGCTCGAAATAATTCAAATGTTATTGTAGTTCCAAGAGACTAGAGAGAATCTATTTGATTGTGTTGGTATCTGTAAGAGAAATTATGAAATAGTTGAGAGGTAAATGCATATAATAGACAAATGTTGTCGAAAAGTGAAAATAAGAGTCCAAACTCACACGCTTGCTCTGAATCGATGTCTCCTCACAAGTCTCTATCTCTTTTGTCCGTATCTTCCTTTTCTCAGTCTTTAGAGAAGGCGCGTGAGTCAAACAGGACTACTACCAAAGTAAAGAGCTGCACAAGTCAGTCCGTACTTCACGATACGCCATCGAAATTATTCCATAACATTTTAAAACCCCTTGAAACCGACACAAGTGACGCTCGTTACACAATTCACAAACATCTCTTTAATTTTGCTGATTGTTGTTGCTAATTATGAAGTTTCTTTTGCCTTTTTTATCCGCAACATGGATCTCATATAACAGTCGATCTCAGTCTCTTACATAATGAACAAAAAGAACAATGATAAATTTTTAAAAACAACTCAGAATTAACTCTAAGAAAAGATATTTGCTAAAAGTGACTAAAGTTAAAACAATAGTTCCACATAAAGTGGCTAAAACGGCGTGGTTTTACAGCCAAAGCGGTGGTGGCTCGTTGAGGTCAATGGCTAAACCACGTCTCACTGTAGAGGAAGGAGAAGAACTCAACATCGGAAAACCAACCACACGACCACTAGGAGATGACGTGGCAACAGGAGGAGAGGAAGCAAAGTAAAGCGGCGCTTCTGTAGTGGAGAACTCCGATGTTTTTTCGTTGAGGACTCCAGTTCGGAGGAAGATTCGGTGGTGGTGTTCGGAGATAAGAGGAGGAGGATGAGATAACCAAAGCTGTTGATGGTGGTGGTGTTGGAGGTTATCAGCGGCGGAGGCAGCGACGGAGGAAGGAGAAGGGATGTGGTTAAGGTCAAGAGAAAGAGGAGAAGGGAAGTTAGTTTTGGCTTTGATTCCACGGAGGAAGCGAGCAGCACCATCATAAGCAAGAGCAGCTTCTTCAGGAGTATCAAAAGTACCTAACCAAACCCTAGTTTTCTTCCATGGATCTCTAATCTCTGCAGCGTAACGACCCCAAGGTCTCTTTCTTACACCTCTGTAATGCACTTCCCTCGCACAAGTTGTTGAAGCCATTGAGATTCTCTAGAATGTAGAGAAGGAGAGAGTATGGAGAAGAAAGAGGGTTTAGGGTTTGGTGACTTGTTTGACCAAAAATGAGAGAAAGAGAGAGTGAGTTTAAAAAGAAAAGAGAGTTTTGGTTTTTGTGGGGTCACTTTAGAACACCCGTAATCCTCGGCTTCTTTTGACGATTAACATTGAGTATTATCTTCTTTGACTCTTTCTATGCTGTGAAGAATTTGTTTTAGATTAATTGTATTAGATACTTGCACTACTATTAGATTTCTAGGATCGAGGTTTTTTCCTCTGGGGTTTTCAAGAATTCAACACTACCGTTCGATCTTACGGTGTTGAGCGATGTGACTGTGCTATGCTGACAAATTCTACACGTGGATGTTTTATAACTAAATTTTATAATACCAATTTTTTGAAGGCTAATTGGTAATTGAATCTTTTGATATATAAAAAAAGAAATATCGCTTGAAATCATAACTAATGTATCACCAAAGTAAAGTCTATCAGTAATACCACTCTTTTACTATCATACCTTCAAGCATATCTTTGATCAAGTTAAGGGTTACAATTTCCATAACCAATTTAATAATGACGGTTTTTATTTTCAAAGTTATTTTTTTATTTAACGCTAATTTTGAAAATATCTCGATATGTGTTTAGCAATTTCTCAATTAAAAAAAATTACTCGAGGATAAATCTTTTTGAAAGTAATTTGTAGTTAATTTACCGAATGGACTAATTCTTTTAAGGGATTAGGCATGGTCATAATATCTGAAACCTGAACACGAACCCGAACCGAACCAATACGTATAAAATACCCGAACAGGTACCCGAAATATATAATATATTTATACAAATATTTATATATATACTTACACTTACACAAATATTTAAAATTATAATTACAAATCTAAAAAACTAATCAATTTATAATCAATATAACATAATAAAACTAAAATATTAAATAGTTTAATAAGTTGTGATTTTAAAAACAGTTTTTTAGAAAATATTTTGATTAAAAAATTAGCTAAAAAATTCGGATAATCCGAACCCGACCCGAAATTTGATACCTGAACCCAACCCGAACCCGAAATTTAATAGCCAAACCCGACTCGAACCCGCGAAGAATACCCAGTCGGATCTTAAGTTAGTAAACCCGAAATACTCGAAACCCGAAAGACTCCACCCGATCGGGTCCGGATACCCGAATACCCAGGCCTAGAAGGGACAATACCTTGTTTAACGTAAGGTTCTTAAAAGTGTATGTTTTCGTATGTTTTAAAGGTAAAATTATTAATCACTAGTATAAAGACTTGATGAGTTGTCCAGAAGAACTCGTGTTCCCAATCAACCATTTTACATTACAAGTGAACACAGCTTTTACAACTCCAAATTCCGTCCCTAATGTGTTGTTAAGGGATTTTACAACGTATTAGGGACGCCACGTGGTTCGTCGTGTCTTGCACGTCGTAAGCCAAAAAACGTTGTAAAAACGTCGTAAAAGTTAACAACGCCATAATTTCGTTGTTAAAACGTCGTAAAACAGACGTTGTAAAAACGTCGTAAAATAAAGAGGGCGTTGTAAACTCGATGGCAAACTAAACGTTGTAAGTTACTTACTAAATTTACAGCTAACTTACAACGTATTGTTTACAACTAATTAGAGTCTAAATGTTTTACAACGTATTAAAGTCGAAAATATATACAACTAACTAAAGATGAAACTGTTACAACTATTTAAAGACAAAAATGTTACAAGTATTTAAAGACGAAACTGTTTACAACAACTTAAGGACGAAAATTTTACGTTTTAGTATGATTTGTTTTTTTTATATAATTAAAATTATTAAATTAAATATTTGTAATTAAATAAAATTATGAATTGAATAAAATAAAATTATTATATAAAATTAAAATATAAAATTAAAATGTTTTTACAAAATTTAATTATAAAATACAAAATATTTAACGGAGTAATTCGTCGAACATGTCCGAACATGTCCAATTCCAACATTGCTAGTAGACAAAAAATATTAATTAGTATTTATTAGATATTAGTTAATATGTTGAATAAAATAAAAATTTATGTTAAAAAAAATATCCTCAACTCGGTACTGCGCATAAGGTGCATCCGGCGGCACCAAAATGTTAGGATGGACCGCAACATTCGTCGGCAGGGGTTCTACAGCCACTTCTGGTGTTGGGGCAGTATGTGCGGTGTAGGACTTTGGTGATGGGACTGTGACTGTGTCTCTGGCACCGCTGAGGAAGTAGAAGACGATGTGGTGCCGTGCAGCATGTCACTGTAATGGAAACGGCGTGTATGCTTACGGTGTGTCATAATTTGTAGTACCTACAAAAAAATGTTCCGTATTAGACATTTGATCGTTTACTACTAAATAATATATAAACCCTAAATTCTAAATTTCGTATCTACTAAATAAATTCTAAACAACATATATATATACATATTCTAAATCCTATATTTCCCAAAAAAAAATATTGTAGAGAGAAGGGAGAGAGGAATACCTTAGAGAGAGATTGTGGAATGGGGAATGATGGAATGGTGTTGCAAAATTGGTGATATATTTATAGGGAATATGTGGAGTTGTAAAAGAGTTTGGAATTCATGTTACGTCGTAAAAGAGTTGTAAATTTAGGGTCGAATTTACAACGTAGTCGATGTAAAGAGGTTGGCAAATATGGATTCAATGTACCATTACGGTGGATTCAATGGACCGTAACGGTACACTACAAAACGTCGTAAAGAGGTTGTAACAACAAAAACGTCGTAAAGACGTTGTTAAGTCCAACGTCTTTACGACATTTTTGTTGTTCCAACTTATTTACAACGTTTTGTTCTAAACATATAGTTTTGATTTATGATTCATAAATCTATTAAGTGTCTGAATTATTCTATTTGATCAATACAATAGTATAAATGATTAGGATCATATCCTGGATTTAAAGGTAAGAATCATATAATTGTAACGTGAAACACTTGACAAAAAAAATAATTGCTCAAAACGTCGTAACGGCGATGGGCAAAGAAAACGTCGTAAAGACGTTGGCACTTAACAACGTTTTTACGACGTTTTTGTTGTTCCAACTTATTTACGACGTTTTGTTCTAAACATATAGTTTTGATTTATGATTCATAAATCTATTAAGTGTTTGAATTATTCTATTTGATCAATACAATAGTATAAATGATTAGGATCATATCCCGGATTTAAAGCTAAGAATCATATAATTGTAACGTGAAACACTTAGCAAAAAAAATAATTGCACAAAACGTCGTAAATAAGTTGGGAAAAAACGTCGTAAATACGTTGGAGGAAAAAACGTCGTAAAGACGTTGGCATTTAACAACGTCTTTACGACGTTTTTTTCCCCCAACTTATTTACGACGTTTTGTGCTATTATTTTTTTTGCTAAGTGTTTCATGATGATTTGTAAAACTTTGATTTATAAAACTTAGATTGATAAATGAAGAGAGCCTTCCTCCTTATATAGGCAAAAAATTAACGATGATTTTACAACTTCTCGCAAATTACGAGTAAATTACAACACATGTACCTAACCATAAATATCTAATTTCAAATTACGTCCTTAAATAGTTGTAAACTACTTAGTCGTAAAAGAGTTGTAAAGTAGAAACGTTTTAACAACAAAAATTTAAATTTAACAACGTCTTTACAACATAAATTAAAGTTTTATTTAAACCTTTTACGTAACAAGAAAAACGTGTTTACCTACTTTGACATTCGATTTTAATTCGATGTAAAATATGGAGGTCACAAAAGAGTTGCAACTTAGGGACTAATTAACAACGATTTGTTTAAGAAATGGGAAAACGTTGTGAATGAGTCGTAAAATACCAACTTGTTTACAACGAAAATTTTTGTTGTCTATTTACAACTCCTTTACGACGAAATCTCAAAACGTTGTAAGGGAGTTGCAAATACCTCCCAATTTTACAATGTCCCAAAAACGTTATAAAATTTGGTCCCTAAACTAATGTTCTCTTGTAGTGTTAGGCCGAATAATTTATCCTACAATTTAAATTAATATTATGAAAATGTCCATAAAGAATATGGCTATAAAAGTAAAACGGCCGACGATAGGTGGTCCAGTGGTGTAGTTAATTTACAAATCTTCAAGACACCACGGATCGAACCCCCTACCTCCAATAGTAGGGAGAGATTTAAAAACCAATACGCTAGTTGACAAAAAAAAATTAAAAGTAAAACGTAATCAATATATGAAAACACTAAACTATCGTATGACAAAGTGCAATAACTAATGTTACAAACTAGCTCTTGCTCAAAAATTCAAAGTTATATATATAGGTTTTGTACACAAAATTTCTCGAACTAATCCTCACTTTTTAAGTAAAAAGTTGCAGGTTAAATACACGACATAAAAAGTAATACGTATTATAACCCTCGTAGTAAATTGACGTTATACAGGTGATGAAAACCAAAACTCTGCATTTTAGTTCAATTTTTTTATAACTTCTTCTTTTTTGGTTGTGTCGATTATTACCCTAATATAATTATAAATTCTCACAATTAATAAGTTTTTCGATATACAACAAACAATAGTTCATTATCCAAAATACAACACATATAAAAAAATTATTTTCATCGTAAATTTTAGATTTAAATATGTTTTAAACTCCAAAAAAAAAAAGATAATTACGATTAGGTTCATTAACAAGTTGAAGCAATTCATTGTAGCAGATCTTCCAATTTTCTACAGTGAACCAATGTGATAAGAGAGTTTTGGGGTCTTGATATGCATTATTTTCTTGTCTCAAAGCGGAAACGATATGATAATTTGGAATGCAACTAATCAAATACAATCTGCAACTACATGATATAGTACCCCGCATCTGCACTATGAAACTCTAAATATGGATATTGGACTCGTAGTTAGAGTAACATACCTCATATTTTTCCGATCCACAACTCAAAAATCTGCAATATTTTGCTACATCAATTTGTTGCTCTAATAAGGCTTTCGACAAAGGAGTGTAATGTCCTTTTATTTTTAATGCTTCAGCTCTTTTCTTTTCATTACTAACCATAACCTTTTGTCTTATTTTTTATAGACCTCAACAATTGGCTTAATTCTTGCAATCCGGATAGCTCCATTAAATGATTATTTCACTACATCACACTTAGAATATGGTGTCAAATATACTCTGTATTTTAAAAATATAAATAATCAGATTATAGTAATAGAGTTGCAAAAAAACTAAACTAAGAAACTACGCAAAAAACGTGATCAAATTACACCTTGATCATAGACATGAAATGCAAATTTTCAACTTGTCATATGCAATTGACAATAGTATTTTAGTTTTTGCATTTTTCTATCAAACTTCTGCGGCTAATATGAATTAGCAGCTGTCCAAAATAAAGTTTTGAACTCTCCTCTAGAAAACTTTTTCTTGCAGTTTGTGTGCACACATCTTGCACATAACCCGTTCTCAGCAAAAAACAATAAAATCATCATCGCAACAATCAGACCCTTCTGTTGCTCACTTGCTAAAGTTAACATGTTGCATGTTCCAAGTCTTAACTCGTCAACTAAATGTTCAATACACCAATGCCAACTATCAATGTTCTCAGAATCAACAATTCCCCAAGCAACATGGATCCTTTGGTCATTTGGATCTCTGCCACATGCTACTAGAAGAATTGCTATCTCTTTAGACTTCAAAAAAATCTCATCAAGATGCAAAAGAACTCTACATGTTCCCTTTCAACCTTTTTCCATAGCCTCAAAACAAACATAACATATATGAAATCTTTTCCCTCTTACCTCACACTCAACTGTTGAGCCTGGATCGCTTATCTTTAATTCAACTATATAATCAAATATCCTTGCAAATGACTCAACTTTCTCTTCATCAAATGCTTGCAAACATTTTAGCCTTGTTATCTCACCGATAATCCAAGAGACATTGATGTTACACCTAAGTAGTTTGTTTTGGAGTTGAGTAGCTGAAAATATGGATTCAACCTAAATTCCTCAATATATAGCTGAACAATCTTAGAATTAGTGAGTAAATAGACTTTTCCTTGCCAAGTACAAGTATGTTCATCATTAAGGGACCTTATCATCACTGCAATACAACTGCTATTAATCGATGCAGAAATCCTCCAAGGGCATTTTTTGGCTGAGCATACTGCAACCACATGTCTTGAATCTGACTTCTCATATTTTATATTTTTCTGTTTCTTCACAGCATAGTAACTAATAATTTTCTTAAATGACTGGATTGTATTATACTCATCTCCAAGCTTAAATTTCTTATACATGATCTCATCTCCAGGCCTTGAATATGAGTGTGCATTACCATCAACATTTGATTGATCCTCACTAACATCATCATTCTCTTCACATGACATCTCATCATTCTCTTCACATAACATCTCATCATTCCCCTCAACCATTAAATCCATATTGCTAGCATCATATGACCTATCTATGTAAGGATCATCTTCACGTAAAACATATAACGTTCATGCACCTTTTTGTACTGCAAATTCCACAATTCTTTTAAGAACTTCATCACTATCTAAGTAATATGTAAGATTTGAAAGAAATTAGAAACAAAAAGGTCCAACAAGAAGATATATCCACAACAAGACACACAAATTACAGAGAGGGAGAAAAGATATTTCACATGGAATTGAGTGTTGTTGAAGAGTCTGTTTGTACCGTGGAGAAACGAGAACCTTGTCCCTAATCTCTGAAATTGATTACAAAATAAAAACATGAAGCTTTTTCTCCCAATCACGTTATAAGGAAAACCCTAATTTTTAAGTTTTCTTTTTTTTCAAAATGTACTGTCGTGAGTCTCGTAAGTTTACTACTGTTAATTGTTTGTTGTTGATTTTTTGTCAGAAAACTACATGCTCTTTTTTGAATACTAAATGTTTTGTTCTAGTAATTGTTAATTATTTAACATCATACAGTAAACATGTCATCAATATAATTAAGAGTTATATTGCATGTTACTTTTTATTTCATGTAATTAACATGAAAGAGCCGAGTGGATCGGGTTCGGATATCTATGGCCAAGGTTAGTGTTTACGAAGAAGAAAGAAAATGGGCCGCCTCTTTGACTGGACTTAAAGATAGGGATGCTGATGTAATCCCTACTACTGTACGCCTCTCTCTATTTCCATATTTCAACTTCCTATTTTTATTTCTTTTAGAATAAAATATTTCACTCTTTTATTTAATATAAATAACGAAGTGGTCTCTTTAGGGGTTTAATTGGCACCAGTATTGATGATGTGTGTTATGATGCACGAGGATGAGGCTACAAGAAGATCATTAAATAAAGTAACTTGACACAACTACTCTTTCTAATCTATCCATAGCTCTCTGACTGCTTTTGTTTTTCTTTTTGTCCAAACTTATTACTTTTAGCCGTTTTATGTAGCTCTCTACATACATTAATCATAGGCTACTTCTTCTCTTTTAAAACTGATGCGGTTTAGCCTTTTCATAATTAATTGTCCATTTGATCTTAAAAGTAATTACATTTTTCAAGACAAAGTTTCTGTCATACAATATTCGAATACAGTAACCAAAGAAAAATAATAATAATTTTAGGGCTTAAAAAATTAGTATATCACTGTTTTAATTATGTAACATTATTACCTTAATAACCCTTAAGTTATGATTATTTGGTTGTTGAAAATCCCAATAAAGAAAAGAAAAAGAGAAGAATAGAGATTATTGTAAGAGAAAAAGGGTGGTGAGAAGCACGCGCGGAAGAGTGTTGCCTTTCACGTGAAATGCTTTGGTCCATATCTAACAATTTGTTTACACGTGCGAACTCTTCTCTCTCTGACAAGCTACTCTTTTATTTACTTTAATATTCTAAATTAACCCTACCTATCAGTAAAAGTAAAAATTAAAAATGGGTTTCGTGTTCACGTGAGCCTGTGATCCTTTATGACGTGTTATTGTTACAGACAAAGGACCATCAACTAAGTAACTACTGACTGCCTTCAGAACCAACCACACTTTTTTATTATTATTATAAAACACTAAATCATGTCTACTTCGATGCTGACGTGTCTTCCTCTCATTCCATCAACATCCCACACCTGATCTGACTTTCGCGCCTCTTTTTTGACTCTTTGTTTCTTTCTTCACTATTTTACGTTTTTACCTTCTTCTCTTTACTATTCGCCACGTCACTTTTAACAAACCTTGAAGCAGTTTACAAATTTCATCAGCAGAAGAGAAAACAGTATTTGTACGAAATTTCACTTTACATAACATTTTCAAATTGGTCAATTATGCATTGTAGCATGAAGGAGTTATGAATAAACATGATATTTTAAGATCCCCGGACTTGCTCAAAAGTAAGTTTCTAATGCTACACTTTAGTACTTGGTTACTGCAGACTTGGGATGTTTTACTTTACACAAATCTGTTTTTACGTCACAAGTGAAAAAACCTTACATTTCATCATATGATATTTTGTTATTTCTAGTTTCACTAGTGACTGTTGTCTTCTCACTAGTGCATATCCATAGACGACGAAAAGATACTATTTTCCAAAAATGTTTTCTTAATAGACAAATTCCAGTGAAGTAATGTATTTCATTCAGTATGTAACAGAATTTGGAGAAAGTTATAATGGATGTTTAGGATAGCATCATCAAGAACCAAATGAGTTTGCTAAAATTGGTTTCTTAATCACCAATCTAAGAGGCTCATGTCTTTTTAATTCAACAAAACATTTGCAAGCTTGTAATTGCATCGAGTAACAGAATAGGCTTCTTTGCTTCTGCAATTCACCTGGTGACTCTAAAAGCCTAAAATAAACAGTAAACGATAAAGCCAAACGCATCAGAGGGAATATATAAGCAATGGGTTTTTATTATTTTGTAAACACAGAGAGTGAACAGTCCAAAAGATTTTATTACCTTGACCTGTTCCAGTAGCTTTTTGGCACGCTCGTTGGTTTTAAAATGATCACGAACAGGCTGAGATATATATATTGGTATCAATAAGCAAAGCATATCATTCATATATATAAAACTAAACATTCCAACATGAAAAGAGTTTCAAAGAAAAGGAGTTTCAAAGTTACATAATGGTTCTACTGATGCCAGAAGGAAATACTTACTTGCAGCGTTATATTCAATGCTTTCATCAAGGCTTTCTTCAGATCTTCAGGATCTACCTCGCCACTTTCGTAGTCAGCAGCAATCTCTTCAAAGCTTTTGAAGGTCCTGACAGTTAACAGAATTTCAAAATCGGTCTGAGATATGATTATGGCATGTCCTAGATGTGACTCAGAACCGAAGAGTTCGCAACCAAGAGTTTCAAGATTAAGTCCCAGGTACTACTCACTTGTTACTGCCGTTCTTTTCATTTTCAACCTTGAACTCATTGAATCGTGGAAGAACAATGTATTTGACGTATTCAAGACATGGATTGCCTTCCACAGTTCTCGGAGGGGCAATAAGCTTTGTTGATCTTCTCATTCACATCAACCTAGAAGACAAAAGATCATTACCTACTAAGAGGTCTTCTCTGTTTTTGTAAGATTTATAGCTACTAGTGTATACCTCTTCATCTTCCATAAATATTGCAGATGATGGATCACTTTTTAGACATCTTTTCTTGTCCTTGTTGGAGACCAGGAAGGCATATCTGCAAAGCCATTAACAACAGCTAAACAACGATTGTTACAACACCGAAAAGAACAGAAAATGCAAGGAGACATACGGTGGGGACAAGATGATGGGTTTTGTTCTTTCTCTTAATATCAGCACAGTATTCTCTTGCTAGCATGTTTACTTTCCGCTGGTCCATCCCGAGCTGGCAAATATCAGCCTATATAGGTCAAACAAAGATGTATCAATAACAACCATAAACTGTATAAACACATATTACATGTAATCCAACAAAGCAGTCTAAAGTACCTCGAGTAAGAAAATATCCGCACACTGCATACATGGGTAAAAAAGAATTTGAGCTGCACTCAGCACCTCAGTCTCACTACGTCCCATAATCTGCCCACATCTGAAGGCAAAGTGACATATTCCATTCAGATCCATTTTCATCTCTTAACTACATGGACTACGCATTTGGAAATTGGTTACCTCAAGATTCGACGGAGGTTGTTTCTGCGAGCAATATCCATCACAAGAGGCCAATACTTATTCCCCCTACCATTTATTTCGTCTGAAGCCCAAAGAAACGTTACTTTATAGTTGTTCATCCCACCAGCTTGCCAAATCTCCTTAATTCTCCGACCACTTTGATTCTCTCCAAATCACCGCCTAACTTGTTGTTCAATTGGGCAAACCAATCTGCAATCCAAATTTTTACTTGGCAACCAGCTGAAGTCAATTTGTTCACATTGGTGACCTTCATCACTCCCTATTAAGGGAAATTCAAAATCAAAACAAGTTAAGAGCAGTTCTCACACACCCCAAAAAAAAAAAAAAAGCAGCAGAGATTTTAACGAAACTAATATATCCAAATATACCCGATATCTTCTAATAAACTATTATCATTAAAGCTCTAAAATTCTTCAAAACAATTTACATAGAACAGCATAAACTATTAAAGCTCAACAACTCTAAGTCTAATAACATCTCCAGAGAGGGTTATAAATCATGATTGCCCGCTCAGAATTACTAAGCAATATGAAGCAAGCAAGCATAACAGAATTATAAGCGACCTGAGCGATGTGCATCCTTCCTGATGGTTCAAACCCATCATAGCAGATCGGAGCAGGCTTCTTTGCTAGAAGATTCTTCAGCTCATCCTCTTGTATGCATTCCTCACCAATACTCCTCACAATTTGGTATTTTTCCTCAGTCTCTTCGCTCATCCTAAGTTAAAAGAGTGAAAATCAGTTGAACCGAAGTACACAATACTATAATGAAAACTCACAAAGATATTCAATTGCAAAATTTGAAGAACTTGAACTAAACTCTGCGCCTTGTTTTCCCTTAGTTTCTATCTAAAATCAGATGAGGAAACTATCAAGTAATCACAAAACTATATCTCCAAATTTCAAATAGGAGTCACATAAGAATGCAAATTAGATGTGAGAACAAATGTAGAGCACTCCTACGTCATTTATCTTTTCCGGAAATAAGCAGCCAAACATGAAATAAAATGAAGATTACTCACTGTGATTCAGCGGCCGAAGAAGAAGTTGCGCTTGGTGTGGTGATGGAAAGTTCCTTCGTCTCTGTAGACACAGCCGTTGGGATAACTCTGACAGAACCAAAGAATACACAGGAATTACATCGGATTTTTGGTTATAAAAAGTTTCATTAATGTGAGAAGTGGCTAAAATAATGAAATCTGAATATGCTCCTTGCTCTTTAAGTTTTTACCTCGTGACTTTGTAACCCTACATAACACGTAACAAAAGCAAAAAGGGAAATAAATAATTCAGAGGCTGCATATGATGGTGCTAAAGTAAGTGATGAAACCTGAAATATAAGGGGAAGAGATTTCTATTACCTTGACCTGTTTGAGCAGATTCTTGGCGCGGCTGTTGGTCTTAAAGTGATCACGAACAGGCTGCAATATGTGTAAAAAAACAGATTAAAACAATATAATAAATCAACAGACCTAAACAGAAGGATTAGTATTTTTTGGGTGCTAATGTTATAACAGTATTGTCACAACGGAAGGAATACTCACTTGCAGTATCCTATTCAATGCTTTCGAGAGAGCGTCCTTCAGATCCTTAGGGTGCAACTTGCCACTTTCGTAGTCAGCCGCAATGTCCTCAAAGCTTTTAAAGGTCCTGACATTTGGAAGAATGTCATTCTAAAGATTAGTAAGTTACACTGTTGCTACATAACCTAACAAATAGACATACAATACTGAGAAAATCTGACCAAAGGGAGCATATGATTGCAGCCATTAGTTTGATAATGAACCCAGAAACTAAACACGAAACTCAAAAGGTCTAGAAAAAACTATAAATACTCACCTGTTACCCGCCATACTTTTCATCTCGCTCAACTGTGAACTCACTGAACCAGGGTAATATGATGTATTTGACATATTCGAGGCATGGGTTACATTCCACAGCATCTGGAGGGCAATATGCTTTCTTAATCTTCACATTTACTTCAGCCTGGAAGTCAAGATCATTACATGCCATTCAATATGTATACATCCCTATTTTTCTTAACGCTTACTACCAAACTAGTTACTTTACCTCCTCATCTTCCATGAAGATGGCAGATGAAGGATCACTCTTAGACATCTTTTTTTGTCCTTGTTGAAGACCAGGAAGCAAATCTGAAATCCGTTACAACTAGAGACTATAAGAACACTAGAAAAAATACAAAACAGAACAGAAATTGAACGGAAAACATAGAACATACGGTGGGACAAGATGAGAGGTTTGCTTTCCCTCTTAATGTCATCACAGTAGTCTCTCGCTAGCAGATTTACTGTTTGCTGATCCATCCCAAGCTGGCAAATATCAGCCTGCAGAGGTCAAGAAAAGGTTTCAACAACAATCATAGAAAAGTCAAAAGGTCGATGTACTTGATGTAGATGAATCAGAGCGCCACTAATAACTGATATTAAAGGATTTAAAGAAAATTGACAAGAGCAAGAGAAAACTTATGCATAGGAGAAAGTTATACAAAATACAAATTAAAGTACCTCAAGGAACAAAGTATCGGCACATTGCATACATACGTACAGTATGTGAGCTGCATTCACCTCTTCATTCTCACTCAAACCCATTATAGGCATACATCTGATAAGACCGGAAACATATTCATGAATGTCTATCATCACTATTCACACAACTGCGTAATTGAAACGTAGGTATACCGTTTTATTCGGGCAAGACTATTTTTGCACGCAATGTCCATCACAAGAGGCCAGTACTCATCTCCCCTAGCATTTATTTCATCGGATGACCACAGAAACTCTACATTCTCATTGTTCATCCCGGCAGCATGAAATAGCTCTTTATAATATTCTCCAACCACCCTGATTTTCTTCAAATCACCTCCCAATTTATTGTTCATATATGCAAACCAGTCTGCAATCCAAATTTTCACTCGGCAACCAGCAGAGGTCAGTTTTTTCACATTGATGATCTTCATCAGTCCCTGCCAAAGTAATAGAAGAATTAATATGCTAGCAGAAGCTTCTCACATATAATAGAGAAAAAACACATTCCAGAGCATACTATACAATATGGAACAAGTATATGAGATAACATACCTGAGCGATATGCATCCTCCCTGATGGTTCAAAACCGTCGTAGCAAACCGGAGCAGCCTTCTTAGCCAGAAGATCCTTCAGCTCATCATCATGAATGCATTGCTCGGCAAGACTTCTAACTACACTGAACCTTTTTTCGACCTCCGGGCTCATCCTGACTCAACAAAGAGCTGCTCAGTTAAGCCAGGAAATGCGAATAAAATATAGAAAAATTCACAAATCTAAGTATTGTCAAAAATTGGACAATATAAATAACGATTCATAGGAGAGAAGTAACTTACTGTGATTCGGAGCACATATTAGAAGCCTGAGATGGTGCATTGATAGACAGATTCTCCATCTCTGAAGGTGGAGTTGTTTCTGTAAAACAAAACATAAGATAAATGGGTCACATAATCTGCTTAGCCTCAAAATAAACTCTTTAGAAGGAGTCAGTACGAAAGAATACCATATCTAAGCATTTCTTATCTATGTACGTTTTTTTCTTTTACTTGATCACACTTGTTCTTATTGTTACCATCACAAAATCAATTATGCGAATTTGTAAGCTTTAGCATATAATTCAACCTGGGTTTTGTGTTTTCAGATCGAATTCAATCTGGGGTTTTAGAAATCTGATGTTGACTCCTAAAAATGAGGAGTCTTTTAATCAAAAATCTCCAAATGTAACCTAACAGAGAAACGAAATCTGAGCGAAAGGAAAATGAAGACAGAAATAAATTTGAATATAGAAGAAACAGACCTCTGCGTCTGATTCTCGTAGGCGTTCGTCTTTACTCTGTGAAAAGCCCAAGGAACGAAGAAACAGAGGAGAAACCCTGAGACTCAGATTTGAGATATAAAAAATATAACCAGGTTTTACCCGGTTCACTAAAAGCCGGTTATTTTCTTCTTCTTTTTGGTTATTTGGTAGAGAACAAAACCCGAAGAGGCAGGTACAGAAGTTAAACAGTTTCAAGTTCGTGTGCTCTCTCATTAGTTCCTTAAATCTTTATGATTATTGTTATAAGTAACATTGTTTGGAACTCTCTCATTCGAATCTCCTCTATTGTTTTCCCATCCGGATATATAATGATGCGGAATCCCGAAGGAATCGTCACTCCAACTTGTAAAGGATAATCCTTGGTTTTCAAAGAATTTGAGTAACCCCACCTTAGGTATTATCAAAAAGTGTAATGAAAATCACTTGCTAAACCAGTTTGATCCCTTGAAATGACACACCAAAAAAAATCGAAAAGTTCACAAAGAACAAAAGAGAATTACTCTCAAATTTATTGATAAAAAGTTGGATCCTCACAAATGAGAATTACATGAGTTTATAAAGAAAAGAAAAGACTCTCTAGATTCCTCTAAACTTATTGAATGTTTTAAATATGAAGAGTAAAGACTACTAAGTAAATGACAAGTAAATATCACAATTTACTGTGACTTGAATGAGAAGGACTCTTGAACTTTTGACCTCCAAAATATCTTTTAGTCTTCCAATTTCGTCACTAGGATAGACTTTAAGACTTGATTTAAGACTTCTCTTGGACTTGTGGAAGATTCAAAGTTGTTTGGACTTTGCAAGTATAAAGTTCAATGGATTCCTTATGTTGTTCTTTGTCCAAAAGGCCTTGAATAAATCCACAAATGATCTCCTTGATTTGTTTAGCCCGTGATCTTGTAATTGGACCGACTGAAATCTCCAAATCTCTCTCGTGATCTTCATTGCTTAGCTCCAAGTTCTCCTTAATTTCTTTGCTGTGTTTGGAAGATCTTGAAAAAAGTTTTGTGGAAACCATTGGATTCATAATTAGGATCAAGAACCCCATCAGAACTATGTTTGTTGGGGACAAAGTCCTATTTTGTTAACGGTTAATTTCGTTCTGGGAGATGTGTCCATTGAATATACAGATTTAAGAGTTACAGGTCTTCAACATAGTTAATATTTGACAGGGTTGAATTTTTGGTTAGCATGTGTAATTAGTATATCAAATATGTTATAGTTTCCTCTAAACTCCCACCAGACCAAAATAGACAACAAAGGGCTAATTCCAAAAAAAAAGCAAAACAAGAATACTATTTCTATGAGAACTGGTTTAATTAAAAGAAACAAAGACGATTTACAGATGTATTTCATCTTGTTCTGTTTCTCTCTTCGTTCTGTGAGGAGCAATGTGGTAGACACGATATGAACATTTTGACCTTCTAAGGTTTTGGTCTTTTGGATCCGTGTTGCTATAAAAAACCAGAGAAGATAGAACTTCCCAGGAAATAAATCACGACAACAAACTCGGTCCATTTTCCACGGCCGTATGAGCTTGGCCGTGGTTATTGTGCCCGTGCCGTGACATTTGGATGTCATGTGATACATGTGTTCTCTTTTTCGCATAAGGAGCTCCTCTTGCTGCAATGGTTTACAGTTCAGCTCATTTAAGTGTTCTCAAAGTAAATTTTTATCCAACACAGCTTTTTAGAGCACAAGACAGAAATGTTTTTTTACCTGCAATATGCTGTGCCCGAAGAATGTTCTGCCGTCTTTTCCACCATATCATTGCGCATGCAACGATCAATAGCAATGCTAGACTAACACCGAATGCAATCCCAATCTTTGCACCAGAAGAAAGGTGACGACCGCAAGCTGGAAGCCCCGGGATTCCGCAAAGACCTGAATTATCTGTGAAGCTGTAGAAACAGAGAAACAATTACAGCGTAACTGAACGCTTTTGCCAACAACATTCTTCACATGAGAAGTCCAAATTGTTTGTTAAAGAGTTGTCTCTGATTCAATATCCTTACTTGAAGCTTGCTCTGTGCAGCAGCCTTCCACCTACAGATGCTGGTACTTTTCCAGACAAAGAGTTTCCGTTAAGATTCCTGCAATACAATAAAACGTTTTATATTGCTGAGCTTCACACGAACCACAAATTCCTAGGTACCTAAGAAACAAAAAAATCAACAGAAATTAGATAATCTTACAGAATCCTAAGAGATGTTAACTCTCCTAGGGTTTCAGGGATGGATCCATTGAACGAATTGTAGGAGAGATCCCTGCAAAGAAACATAAGGTTTCAGTTTCAGGGTTCAAAATCAATAGATTTAGCACAGAAATTACCCAATTAATAAACGAACTGATTACTTACAATACTTCCAAGCTCGTAACACTTCCAAGTGATGCAGGTATTGCTCCGTGAATAGTATTTATACTCAAGTTTCTGAAATGTAAACAAGAGTTTAGAAAATAATCTCTAGAACGTTTTTATCAAGAAGCTTTCACTGTAAGGAGGATTCCATATGTTTGGGAAGAAAAGCTAATGACACGACAAGAACAATGACTTGTTTCTTCATAAGATGCACCATGTTTCTCTATGAAGATTACATAATTGGTCGTTTACAATAATCGTGGATAAACATTTGCAGATTATGAGAATAATGTATTGACTTACATGTTCTGAAGATGTTTAAGCTTTGATATGTCGTTTGGTAGGAAACCCTTCAGACCTTGGTTATCAAGATCACTGCATATAACAAAGTTTGTCTTTTTAAAGATTGGATGAAAGACTAGAAACTCATAAAGAGATCCTATAACTCTAACTAATGAGGTGTCTAAACAAACGAACGAGCTCATGTATCTCTGACTTATGTAGATGTATAGACCTCATCTCAAATATGTGATTCATATATCTGCAAAAGAAAAAAACAAGAGGAACGAGCCATACAGTCCATCAATGAACCATCTGCTGGTGTTCTTGTCCAACTGACAATCAGCTCCGATCCATGGATGTTGTGGGGGAACACATGGATCCCCATTCCATCCAAACCTTGATGGAAGCCCTAAAGTTTTTTTCATTTTCTGTAACGCACTGACTGAAACAGAAATTTACGAGCAAGGATATAAGATGTTACGTACAATTATAATCCAATAATAAAGAAAGCAAACAACTAGCTTGATATTCAAGAGCTACTAGTAGAATTAACCATGAGCGGTTGGTAAGTTTTCTCCAACATCAGAACTGTAACCCCATCTAGATTACAAATGCAAATAAGAATTTACTTTATTCACATTACAAATAAATTTCAACAGTAGAAAGACAGTTGACAAGAAGGCACACACGTTTCAATTTTAAGTATCAAACTTTTTGATAATCTATATATGAAAAAAATAAAGAAAAAACAAACAGCTATGAAGGTTAAGTTTTCGTGAAAGAATATTTACCTTCATCCCGTAATGTTTTAAACTCAGCAGTTATGATTTCAAAGACCTCGATGGCATTGATAAGAGCATAACCATCAGCCTTGGGCTGTAGAATAATTGTCAAGGTTCTTCCACTCACAGTCACTGTTGCATTGAGAACAAGTGCTGTGTATCTGTTACCAGTCTTCTTTATGATATCTACATCTTCAAAGAAAGTATCACCATTTATTACGACATCAAAGATTCTTTTTCCTTCACCGGTGATTGTTGCATCAATCTCTGCAAAGTGAAGCCATACGGAATAGTTTCTGTTGGGTTCCACATCCATGCTGTATGTTAAATCGGGTTGGCTATCCGTACTAACTAGCGCTGACTGATACAATCCTTCTGGATAAAAATTTGGTGACACAGAGGCTTGTTTTATGGAATTCTCAGTTGATCTTGGAGAATCAGCGCTCTTCCCAAAAGACCTCATGGAATTCCAAAACCTATCACCACCCCAATGATCCGCACGATAATCTTCACCAAACCTTGGCTTCCCAGTACCGCAAGTCAACCTCGTGGCAGTCCTTAGTATCACTCCTTGGTTCCAACCTTCACCAAAGTTGTAAGCTTTGTCATCCACCTGGAGAATTTCAATACTAAGGATTGCAGGATCACCACGGCCAGTACTATGGAAACAGATTGTGGATGTCCCACCCAAAAGAAAAATGAGAGCTTCAGCAAAAACTTGGTCATCATTACTACTCCAACCCGGTTTTAGAGAAGAAATCTGAGTCCCTTCAATAGATATGTCAAAAAGAGGCTCTTTGTCGAAATTAGGCAGATCAACCACACCAAAGAAGATCCTCACAGAATAGTGTCCCTTTGGCACCCGGACAATATTGTAGCAGTTATTGGGACCCTCAGAGATTGGGAAATAACGAAGCGTCTTCAGTGGAGGCGTTATATAACCAGGCGTTGTTGCATTGGCCGGGATTCCTCCGGTATACGCTATATCCTTATACCAAAGTGCATAAGTTGGTGGGGTTTGAACATTTTTTCGAGCTCCACAACTAATCCGCAAGGCATAAGGTGCTGCAAAATGCAAATTGCAAGACAAAATTACAGACAAGAAAATATTAGATACTTCATAAACACTTAAATTATACCTACGGATGTATTCATCAGATTATAAAGTTAAAAACATATTGAAATGAAACTCTTCTTTGATGCTCGAGCTTAGAAACAGGGATACTATGAAGGAATTTCCTATGACTACTCGCCAAAAGTAAGCTGATCAATTGTTAAATATCGATTCGGCATCCGAAACTAGTCAAATCCCCACAATATGTGTTCCAAGAAATTAGCAACTCGTAAATCTTCAGTACAATCTCTTCTGATGAATCTAGAATTCAAAATCCAATGAGTTCCAGTTCAACGAATAACATTTCTGAATCCATTCAACAAAGTACTGATCGGAAAAAGACAAGCGGTGAAAAGAAGGAGATGGAAGAAAGAATTAAAACGAATCCAAGCGAAAATGCAAGTAAAAAGTTTCGAATCCAGAGAAATAGTATCCCACTTTCGAACTATAGAACACAAAATTTACCAAAACTAAAGTAAAGGGAAAGTTCAACATCATGAAACCGAACCTGGTCGAGCGGAAGAAGAGGAGAGACCAAAAGAGAAAACGATAAGACATGCGAAGATAAATCGAAGCATCGTTGATCTTCTCAGAATCCCAAATTATGAGGTCCTCTCTGAAGAGTCTCCTGAAAGTCTCATATCGCCATTAGAACACAACTTTATTTGATATTTGTTTGTTTGTTGGTTTTTCTTTCCTGTGAGAGTGAGAGAAGAGGACGTGAGTGCAGGTAAAAAGCTCTGCTAGCCAAATATTATTTTAATTAAATGCTCTTTCCCACCTTTTTATTTTATTCTTCTTTTTCTGTTTTTTCCCTTCAGGATGAAGATTAGTTATAGCACTAATCAACTGTCTTTGTTTGCCTAACTACATTTTCAAGCTACTATTAATTTTAAACTGTGTCAAAGCTTTTTGGGAATGTAACTGAACTAATCTACTTATATTAATACGGTCTTATCTTACCCTATTTTATCAATTTTGCCACAACAAAAGAAAACGCTTTATTTTTTCGGACAATGCCGATTTTTTAACAATTTTTGTACCTATTTTAAATTTCAATTTATTGTTTCAAAATTTTAAAATTATGCATGAATTGTTAATTCTCTCTATCAACAGCTAAGTATCAATTATTTAGGCGACATGTGTATAACTGAATTAAACATGTGTACGGTTGAATATAAATAAATAATTTTAAAAAAACAAAAAAAAAGTAACAAAAAAAAATAACAAAAAAATAGCAAAATATTTAAAAAGTTAGAAATTTTTTTCTAAAATGAAATAAATTGTAACTAAAAATTCGAATAAATTAAAGAAATTCAAAAAAAGTTATAAGGAATTTTAGAAAACTATAAAAAATTACTAATTATCAGCGCATTTGCATAACCTGAGATCGAATCTCCATGCCTACATTATGTAGGAATTTGGCTATTGGGCCGGCTAGTTGTGGTCCAACATAATTTGCCATTGACAAAAAAAAAATCTATAAAAAATTAAAATAAACTTTAAAAAATTAATTAAAATAGCACTATAACTAACCAGAAAGTAAATCTAATTACAATCCATTACAATATGACTAATTCAAAATTTTCGATTCAAATATCCTATAAATTTTCAATAAATCAAGTGTGTTTGGCATGTCATAAAATTTTGACGTTTTATTTCATTAATTCATTTATGTAGGTATACTTATTACCATGCCGAAAACACTTGATGTGTTGATTTTCGTGATAAATTTTGAATTGAGATTTTAGAGTTGAAAATTTTGAAATAGTTATATTGTAACAGGGTTACAAAAGTAAGACGTCAAAATCTTCAACAAATCAAGTGTTTTACGCATGGTAATATGTGTACCTACATAAATGCATTGATACAATAAACCGTCAAAACTTTATGACGAAACATATATTAAAATGCCAAAAGCAGTTGATTTATTAAAATTTTATAGGGTTTTAGAGTAGAGAACTTCGAATAAGTTAGATTGTAACGAGGTTGTAATTAGATTTACTTCTCGGTTAATTATAGTTTTTTGGTTAGTTATAGTGTTATTTTAAATTAATTTAATTTAATTTAATTTATTTTAGTTTAAAGTTTATTTAATTTTGTATACATATTTTAAATTTTTAAATTTTTTCACTTTTAGAAATATATATTTCTAAAAAAAATTAAAATTTTCTGCGAATTTTCTTTAATTATTTTAATTTAATTAATTTATTTATTTATATTTGGTCTTATACGTGTCACTTAAATCTGTTATACGTGTTGTCTAACGACAAAATGATGGAGACTTAACCATCGACTAACGAAGCTAACATATAATTTAGAAATAGACCACAATTTGATAATTTACGCATAGTTTTTAAAATTTTAAATAATGAATTGAGATTTAATACATGTTTAAAAGTTCAATAAAAATGCGGTAAAACTTTACTAAAAAATAAAACGTTTTTCCACCAAACTATTTGCAGATTTTTAGCAAGTAACATGTAAATATTTAAAATATACTAAAACATAACTCATGATCATCAATTCGTAATATTCCCTCTGTTTTTTATAGTTCATGTTTTAGATTTTTCACCAAAATTAAAAAATCACTAATTATCTAATTTTTCCAAATAAAATATTTTTATCATAAGTTTCAAAATAATCTAACCAATTTGTAGAATTTAAATAGTCAAAAAAATTTAAAACACAATAAATTTGTACAGAAATTTTAAAATATGAACTAAAATGAAACAATTTTTTCTTAAAATATCAATTATAAGTAAATGGAGGGTGTAAGACTTCTCATTAGTTTTAAGATTTGATAATCGTAACTCACAACTATCCCAAAAACATATGCAAATATTCGTGAGGTTAAAAATCTAAAACAACAAATGTTTTATGTATTATTCATGCATTGAGCCAAAGATAACCTTAGCTAGAGCCGTAGAACTCGTGTCTAGCTCGATAGGGGTGCGTAACTGAAGTAACAACGTACAAACGCCTAGCTCAACTTGTCTATTTTCATTCGCCTACTTCAATCGCTTAGCCACACCTTTAAGAAGATCTCCGAATTAAATATATTTTGTAATGGTTTAAAATGAGATATTGGGATATATTATATAATTTGTGATAAGAAAAATTAGAGTCTCAAAGAAAAAGCTAAAAAATGAAAGTTGGAGTCGGTGGAAGTAGTTTTTAGTAGTTGTTGCAAGCAATAGTTAATTAAAAGAATAGACTTGATTTAGCAATAAACAAGTATTAAATTAATAACCATAAAATGTTGGTGGAACGAGAACGAAAACATCACGTGACGAACATTCCCGGTCTCGGGGTAATGAGGAATGCTAGTTGTTATAATGAGAGGACGAAAATACCCTCCACTAATCGGACGGCTGAGAATGGTCGTAATCTCTCTAAGTAGTTCCGGGTACTTTGACTTTTGAAGCCTTTAATTAATGCGCAATCTTCGGTGTTTTCACATCAAAAGCATTTCCCACTCCACTCGTTTGACCCTTACATTACAACGTACAAGTCTTTATATTACGATTATTACTACATAATTGGTTTCATTTCACACTTTTATTTGATTACTTTTTAATGCAATTAATACCTTTAGTAGAAAATCACAAAGAACAAAAAGAGCTTCAAGGAGAGTAGTATCATGTGAGTTTCAATGACGTTTGTTTGAAATCTCTTTTTGAAGTCATTAATTGATCCATAATCCAAAAAAATATAAATGGAAAGAAGACAATCCATCTGCACTAGCAATTGATCGATAATCAGCAAAATTCGTATAAAGTTGGAAGACTCAAAGCTTCCTAAGTTTTACGTAGAAGTGTTGAGAACGACGACGAGATACTCGAATGAAAGTAGATAAGTTATTATTAAGTCTTGGTCGATAATTAAACATAACAGCAAATGGGCCATTGTACATAGAATAATACTTGGGTTTGGTCTGAAGTTTAGAAGTCCAATTTTCTAAGCCTTCACTGATGAATATAGTGGCCTTTGTGAATTAAAACCCATTTGCTTTTCAATAGTCTATGCAATTCCTAAACTTAACAGACTCTTTGAACACGATAAGGAAGAATCTATAGCTTCCTCCAAATATTTCTTAACGTCTATACATATTTTCTGAATGCTGCAACTACATATTATACAAGATTATGATCCCAGTGATACACGAGTTAGTGAATATATTTTGTATTACTGAATCACGCAGTTGTACGCAAATACTTTGTTGATTTCAATCGAATCAATCATCTTTTTACTCATAGAAATTTGGATTTAAAATATCATTTTCAGTAATACTGTTTTACTCTAAAGGTAACTTGTAGTATGAGTTAAGATACAAAAGTTGCACGAATAATCTAGAATCTTTAATTAGAATTGTGGTACAGATTAAACTTGGGTAAGAGAGTAATGTGATTGCTAGATCTCACGGCCCACGTGTCTGTTATACTTTCACTTTCACAGTGGGTCCTAATTTGGCTGTCTATATGGAGACATCTTCCCATGGTTTTGGACATTTGTGAATGATGTAAAATTTGTGTAAAATTTTCCATATTTTCATGTGAAAAAGAAAAAGAGATGAAGATTCTTATCTACTTCCTTAAAGCAAAGATAATAAGATATTAGAACATGTCTGTTTAGTTGTTTATACACCATCTCATATGCGAATGTTAGATGTAACATAAACAATCTTATAGCTACATAGAAGAAAATTTATGAAACATGGGTTTGATGCATATAAAAGAATATGAAGTCTATCTATCTTATTTTTCATCAATTTTTGTTTTTCCTTAATTGATAAACGAGTTGGTTAGATGATCATTTGAAATGAATGGAAGCATGCATGAATTATCAAAGTTGTCATGAGTAAAAAGTTATTTATTCAGGGCAAAAAAGGTTTTAATTGTTATGGATCTATAGAAAAGTAAAAATTAGGTAACTCATGAAAGTTCAAGAATAAGCATTTTTCTGAGGAAAAAAAGTTACAGTGGTATTTTCAGTGGTAGCAAGCTTAGGATACTTTAAATTAATAGGTTCCCATATCATGACTCATCATCCTTATCTATATGTATTTATGTCACTCTCCACCTTGCACTTTTTTTAATTCCACACATCCTCTCACTTCTTTTCTTTTGTTTAAAAAATAATATAAAATTTCAATTTGGAATCTTCCCATTATAATAAGATGAAAACTAAACATTGATGTAACTAATTACATCATTTCATGAAAACTGAAAAAGTAAAAAACGAATAAATATAATCATCCGTAAAAACAAAAATTACCGGTAGTAAAAGAAAACAATATTCACTTATAAATAAATCAAGATATTTGAGAAAATAGTCTATAAAAGTCATAAACCTCCACCCAAAATTGTTTCACTCTTCACAACTCTCTCCTACAAAAAAAGAAGTGAAAACAGAAATAAAAAATGGTTCTGCTAGAGAAGCTTTGGGATGATGTAGTGGCTGGTCCTCAGCCTGATCGTGGCCTTGGCCGCCTCCGTAAAATCACCACCCAACCTATCAATATTAAAGGTATCTATATAATCTATCTACTTCTCTCTCAATATATACATGCACTTAATTCTGGATTAACCAATAAAATATCTTAACAAGATATAGGAGAAGGGAGTAAGAAGGTGATGCATAGGTCTTTGACGATGCCGTCAACAGTGAGCCCTGGAACTCCGAAGACTCCAACTACTTCGACAACGCCACGTAAGGACAACGTGTGGAGAAGTGTTTTTAACCCGGGAAGCAACCTCGCCACTAGAGCCATCGGTTCTAACATCTTTGATAAACCCACACACCCTAACTCTCCATCACTTTACGACTGGTAAGTAGTTACATGTAATTTTCTTTTAACTAGGAGATTATGGGCCGAGACCAATACTCCTAGAGGTTCGGAAATATTATGTGAACATTTTTTGTTAAATGAAAATCGATTAGCAATTTTTCCGAAGCTAGATTATGTATTTTTTCATATATATTTTTTTAAAAAACAAAGTCTTAAGATTCTTAAAACTAAATCATTTAATCAAATTTTAAACTTATGATCGGATGTATTCAGAAATAGGTTGGTCCTAGTCTTAGTTGGATTTTTGATTTTTAACGAGTTATTTTAATTGTCAGTGTTGATAACGAAGGTCAAAGCAAGGAACACGTGGCATTATGTTTAGTGGGCGCGTGGATTAAATGAATAAAAAAAACACTTGTCTTTTTGTCCATATGGTATAAGATCATCATCAACTCTTAAATCAGATATATAGATAGCTAATCGTAACCGTTGGTTCGTAGGTTCGCTGATCGTAGGGTTCAGATGAGAAGTTGATTCACATATTGATAACACGTGTTCTGTAATATCGCAGGTTGTACAGTGGTGAGTCAAGGAGTCAGCAGCGTTAGGATGAAGTGACATGCGGGTGATATAATTCGGTGATCAGATCTTCCGCCACGTGTTTTAGTTTCTTCACCTTGATTATGACTTTTTGTTGGTTCTGTATTAGAATGGATAAAGTGACGGCAAGGTTTGCTTTCTGTATATAACTGCCTTCCACATTGCCACTTGTTAGTTTTTGTTTTTTGACTTTTCCAAGCTTTTTTTGTATTTGGAGTTCGGATCATCTAGTTCATACGTCTGCGTTAGTGTTTTATAAATGAAGTACGCACCATCGGCTTTTTATGCTATTAACTATTACAAAACAAATGGGCTCTTATGATTAAAAGTGGAATATGATCCAAAGAGTTGAAGAGGTAATTAATTCCGTGGTACCGTCATCTTAGGGAAGATACTTTGTCCTCAAGGTGGAACTTCATATTTAGACATCACAGAATATACAGTTTCCCATGTATTTTCATAACTAGGCAGGTCTTTCCACTTGATTAGCAGTCCAACTTCTTATTTTTATAGAGATATGCGAATATCTAGCATCTCTTCAGATTCAGTTACAATTATATATTCTAATTCATTTGTTAAAATATGTAAAAGAAATTTAAATAATTTTGTTTGTTGGAACTGCTTTCTTTAATTGCGAAATATGAGAAATACGATGAATTGAGATGTGAGAAGCTAACCTATTACCAATTCTTTGCTAATCTGATAAGGTTTGAAATATCTAAGAAAAAGCTTCTCATTTCGTCTCACTGCTACATATTTCTATTTATATGGGCACAATTTCATATTTATTGATTCTCCCACATTGTATTCGAGCCCACTTATGTGCTTGTTAGCAAACTTAACCATTCGGGCCTCACCATTACCCATAATCTCTCTCAATTCTTCTAGCAACTTATCACGTTCACTCAACACTTCGTCAATCTGCACATTTTTTGATGGAACATATCCATAATGTATGAGTTTAGGCGCTTCTTGTCCATAAACAACTTTAAATGGTTATGTTTATGGCCGAATGATGTGAAATATTGAATGAATACTCTGCCCAAGCCAACCATTCCTTCCAACAAAGCACCTTAGATACATCTCAAGGCACCTATATAACACCTCGATCTATTTATCAGTTTGAGGGTGGTAAGCGATGCTTTTGTGAAGCTTTGTGCCCTACATCTTGAACAACTCACCCCTGAAGTTATTCAAAAAAAATCTTGTCCATGTCTGATACAATTGTTTCTGGGAATCCATGTAAATGAACTATGCCCCTCACAAACAAATCAACCATAAATTTTACAGAAAACATGTGTTTAAGAGATATATAATGAACATACTTACTTAAACGGTCCACTACCACAAGTATGGTGTCTTTAGCCTGTGAAATCGGAAGTCCTTCCACGAAATCCATACTGATGTAAGACCAATTTTGTACAAGGATTGGTAGTAGTGATAGGAGCCCCGCGGGAGCTAATGTTGAGTATTTAGTCGTTTCAAAAACTGAACATTGTTCTTTAAAATTGCCAATATCTTTCTTAATGTCACGCCAATACACCTCTCTTACCATTCTCTTGTAAGTTTTCTGCACACCCTTCATGACCACCTATGGGACTAATATGAAGTTGTTGCAATAAGTCTGGAGTTAAGGTTGAAGTATGTGGTAACACTACAACTTTATCTTTGAGTAAGATGTAGTCTTTCATGTGAAACTCAACAGTTGTTAACCCCCATCTCGCAGCTGAGTTATGATTTTTTTACACTCTTAATTCGTTGTCACTTGCTATTTAATCACTTTTAACTACAATGTCCTCAGAGCTATCATTTAGAATTGATAAAACGCCTCAAACTCTTTTCATAGATAAGGCATCTACCACCTTATCATATACCCCATGCTTATACTCAATGATATAGTCCAACCCGGAAAGTTTTGTTGCCCATTTCTATTGATCCCCTGCCAAATTTTTTTATCCAACATATATTTCAAGATTCTCTGATCCATTTTTATCACAAATATCCTTCCAATATAGTAATGTTTCCACTTATTGACAACAAAGACAATAACCAATAACTATCTCTCGTACACATACTTGTTATTTCCTGTCCTAGCGAATGATTGACTAATAAAGGCGAGAGGCCTCATTCCTTGAGATAAAATTACTTTAATACCAGACTCCAACGCATTGGTTTCTATCACAAACTCCTTGTTATAATCCGGTAAACTCAATGTTGGCATCTCTCTAACTACGTTCTTTAGTGTCTAAAATGCCTTGCTAGCTTCCTCATTCCATGAGAACTTGTTATTTTCAGTTAAGAGGTTAAACGCGTGTTTATCTGACCATAGTTCTTGACAAAACGCATGTAATACCTTATCAATCTCAGAAATCCTCTCGATGTTGTGACCCCTTTCGGTACATGCCATCTAATCATTGCCTCCACCTTTGATTTATCAACTAACACTCAATACATTGAGATAACATAACCCAAATAGGCAATTTCCTTTTGTCTAAGTGAGCACTTACTTCTTTTCATTTGAAAAAACCCGATGCTTCCTTAACATTTCCAACACCAAGTTCAAGTGTTGAATGTGCTTCTTCATATTTCTATTGTAGATGGTGATATCATCAAAGGATACAAAGTGTCTCTGCGCAAATAAGGTCTAAAAACATCATTCATAACACTTTGATGTCGCTGGAGCATTTGTGAGGCCGGAAGGCATTACTAGAAATTTGTAGTGGCCCTCGTGTGTCTTGAATGCTTTCTTGTATACATCCTCACTCTTAAACCCGAATTTGATGATACTAAATTTTAAGTGGAGCTTTGGGAACATACAACCTCCTTGTAATTCATCCAATAATTCCTCTATCATGGATATGAGATATGGATCTGGTATAGTAGCCTTGTTAACCGTCCATATAGTCCACATAAAATCTCCATCCCCCGTTTTTCTTCTTCACAAAAAGAACTAGACTCTAGTAAGAGCTTATACTTGGTTGAACGATTCCAGCATTCAGCATTCTTTTACCAGCTTCTCAATCTGATTTTTCTGGTTAAAAGAGTACCTATGTGATCTGATGTTTATCAGTGATGTTCCTTCTTTCAAGGTTAACCAGAATACCTATGTGATCTGATGTTTATCAGTGATGTTCCTTCTTTCAAGGTTATGACATTCTAAAAAAATTTGGAGGGAGGTAAACCAAAAGGTACTTTGAATACATCACCATACCTTATAAACACATTTATAATCTCCTCACATGATGGTTATTGTCTTTCGCTCTCTGTTCCTTCAAACAACAACGTGAGTTCTAGCAAACACACCACTTAATTATCATGGAAGATGTTCTGGATTCCTTTCATTGACACTTGGTTCCTATGTAATGCATGATCTCCACTCAGTGTTACCCATTTGCCATCAACCATAAATCTCAGCTTGGGAAGATCCCAATTGCTCATAGTTTCTCCCAATGACGCCAACCACATATATCTGAGAATCATATCAGTATCATAGAGTTCAAATAACAGAAACTCTTCTTTTATCAACATGCTTTGAACCAAAAGATCCATCTTACATATCCCTTGGCCAAGAACAATGTGCCCAATATCCAACCTTCCTTTCAAATTCCGAGTGTGAACTAACTTCAGTTCAAACTTTTGTTTAACTTGGTGAGAGAAAAAGTTGGTTGTGGCACCTAAGTCAATAAGGACCATTACTTCTATCTACACTGTTTACTATACTTTTGAGCCTCATTGACTTTTCTATTGAAATTCTCACTAATGAACAGAATTCCAAGTCCTCTATGAGGTATTATTCATCATGATCAGGTGGAATATGACATTGTTCAACATGAGGTTCTTCGCCTTCACCTTCACCTTCATTGATTTCTATGGTTCTCAATCTCTGTGACACTTTGCACCTATGTCCCATGAAGAATCGGTCCCCACAATGGCGACAAGGGTTTGGGTTTCCACTTTTAGTAACCTCTGTGAGCCCAACAGGGCTTTTCGCTTCATGGTTTGGTTCAAGATTCCTTCGATACAGATTATCACCTCCTCCTTTTAAAACTCATATGTTGTTTCTTCCATTTGAGAAATTGTTGTTTGACACCATTGACTCCGTTGGTTTATTGAATTCTCACCATTTTAGCATCTTCAATCATCTCATCCATACCAATTCTGCTTAATGTTCATTTTCAGCTCGGTCAATAACATTGATTTCAACAGATCTTGGAGATGTGTGGAACTTCTCCAGATAGTTTTTCGAAGAGCTTTAGATAATAAGTTGTGAGACTCGGTCCACTAAGTCCAAAAATAAATAAAAGCCTATGTATGTGTATACATATACACACACAAAGCCAAAACAGACCAATTATCTTCATCATAATTGTTCTGTTTTGATATGATCTAACCACGTAAAGAATAAAGGATAAATAGAGGGGTTATACGACTTAGAATCAGCTGCAATTTTGTGAGTACATTCTTAACCTATAGATCAACCTATAGCCAAAACCAGTTTATTAATTGGAGTCTTGGTATAAAATTTATGATCATTTGTTTGAGAAGATTTTTGCATTTAAGGGATTTTTAGATATAGCTACTTCAAAAGTGTTTTCCCAGAGAACTATAAGAAGCCACAAAACAATCAACTTTTATTAGAAATTCCCGAGAGTCTACTTTCTAGATTTAGTGTCCGACTTGAATTTGGAGTCAAAACAAATTGTCGAATCAACTTGAAGTTCAGCTTGACGTTTTTCCATATATTTTCCATTCATGCCAAGGTGAGGGTGTGATATATGGAAATACAATTTCATAATTCTTTTTGATGCTTCATGATTCATAAAGTCTAGTGTTTTGATGCAATATTTGGTGTCATGTTTGATAATATGTTTGAGACTGTGTGATATAAAGAATTATGGAGAGATGAATAGCAGATAGTGAATGATCAGGAGCCGTGCATTCGGAGATGAAGTGATTAGTTATCGACGATCAGCGATAGTTCTGGATGATCAGTGGTCATAGATTCATATTGTGGAATGAAGTGGCTTGTTGTGAATGGTCAACAATAATTGTGGATGGTCGGTGGCCATGGATTTCAATGAATTTTGTGGGTAAGAGGCGGACATTGGACCATATAAAGATGATATGTGTGTGATGTGTAATTGTGTCTAATTATATGCGTATGTTGATTGTTCCTAAAATTAGGAATGCATTGTTGTATTTTAGTGGGCAGAGATGATCTGTTCACTGAGTAATTCTTTACTAACTCCTCCTTATTTTCTCTTTTTCCAAGATTTTTGTTCAAGATTTTATTTGTTTGTGAAATTTTTAAAGAGATAATTTTTGGCGGGATCAAAGACTAACACGTTCTCTCTCAAGATCGAGAACGGGTGTTATATTTTGTATGAGAACCATATTAAGACCACTCTGATTATGATCCAGAGGTCAAGATTTTTTAAAATCATTTTAAGTAAATGATTTATAAATGAAATTTTGAAAAATTGCTTAATACAAAAAAAGAGTAACATTTTTGAATAAAATGAAACAAACGTTTTGGTGTTTTCAATAGAAAACAAAAAATAAAAAAAATTAAGGATTTGGATTTATTAATTCATCTTTGTGTGGTTTGCTTGTGAAGTGCTTTTTATTCAAATTTTGAGTGTCGATATGTTGCTTTATTATTCTATGTATTTTTGAGTTTTTGAATTGTTAGTGTATGTATCTTAGTTGACTAAGGTTTTGGTGTGATCTCAACAGAAAATACCGTCAGAGAGACGTGCTACAAATGTTCGCAACTCGACAGTGAACCCAATTGAGGTACTGTTGTATCATGATCATCCACCAATGTTGGTGAAGGACCGCTACCGCCTAATGTTGCAACTTGTGAGGAGTTATTGGAAATCCGTAATCTCATGCAGGACCTTTTTAACCGGGTTGTACCACCACCAACTTAGGCGTCATTCCCAATTCAGGAGCAGATAACACCAACATATGCTGTACCAACACAACACCAACCATTTTCGCCACCGGTTGGAGTGCCTATACCATGACTTGGATTTTTGTATTGGGAGACGATAACTCATGAATGATATGGGAATTGAGTACTTTACTGTTGGGACCGATCCAGTTCAGGCTGATGACTGGAGACGATTGTTGGAAAGAAACTTTGTCTCTGCTAATTGTCCATTGAAGTTCAAAAGAGAGCTGGCAGAGCACTGCTTGCATGGAGATACTTACATCTGGTGGGAAAATGTGAAGTGGAGCATGCCTACAGGATATGTAACTACTTGGGCTAACTTTTTGGATGAGTTCAATAGGAGGTACTTTCCACGGGAAGTGATGTATCAGATGGACATTGACTTTTTGGAGCTTCGCAAGGGTACGAAGATAGTTAGGGAGTATGAGCAACAATTCAGCCGCCTCAGGAGGTTCAATGACAGAGACGAAACTGAGCATGACGCGGTTCACATGTTTGAGAAAGTAATACATGCTAGTATTCACAACCTTTGTTCTGTCAGGGATTGTGCTGATCTGGTTGAGATCGTGGATATGGCTACATCGAAGGAGAAAAGACTCGAGGAAGAGACCAAGGACCTCATGGACACTCAAGAAAGAGAAACAAAGAGAATGGATTCTCAAAAACGCATACGGAATAATCAAGACTCTAATATATATCAGGATCATTACACACAATATGCCATGTGTGGGAGGAGACATAGTGGAGTTTGTTGGGGTATTTTTGAGAAGTGGTTTTACGGTGGAGAGATGGGTCATTACAAGCAGAATTGCCCACGAGGATTCAACAATTATCAAAAATATGGCCCTAGAGGTCATATTGCATGAGATTGCACAATACATTTAGCTGAAAGAGAACAGAAGAATTAGAGCGGAAGAGAGTTGCCACCACCTCTTCAGAGGCAAGATGTATGATCACATGAATTTGTTGCAACAAAGTCAATTATTGGTGTTGAGCAAGATTAAATGGGAAACTAGAATTCAATCTAGTGCAAGATTTACTCAATAGTCAGAATATAGGCAATTAATGATTTGCGAGTATTCCACTTCTATGAGTTTTATCTATGTTTTTCAAGATTTAAGACATTGAGCTTTTGATTTATGCAGTGAGTTTGAAATATTATTTCTTATTTGATTCTTTTAAGTTAACTAGGTCATAATTGAAGTTATATGAAAAAGAAAATTGAACCATCAAAAGCTCTTTATGGACAAGAGCAAAGTTCCATATTGGATCTTGAATTCGAGGACAAATTCTCTTTAAGTGAGGGAGGATTGTGAGATCCGGCCTACTATGCCCAAAAATAAATAAAATCTTATGTATATGTAAATGTATAAAACATACAAAGCCAAAATGTAGTCGTCATCTTCATCATTGTTGTTCAGTTTTAATCTGATCTGACCTCGTAAAGAATAAATGATAAATGGAGGGGTTATACAACTCGAAAGAAGCTAACTTTTGTGATTATAGTCTTAACCCATAGATCCACCTATAGCTGAAAACAATTTATCAATTGGAGTTTTTTTTCATGAAAGTTATGATCATTTGTTTGAGAAGATTTTTGGTTTATGGGATATTTTGATATAATTACTTCAAAAGTTTTTTTCTAGAGAATCAAAAGGAGACACAAAACGATCAACCTGTAATTGGAAATCCCTGGGAGTCTACTTTCCAGATTTGGTGTTCGATTCGAAATTGGAGTCAAAATGAATCGTCGAATCGACTTGAAGTCCAGTGCGGCGTTTCTTATCTATATTCCATTTAGGCCAAGGTGAGTGTGTGATCTATGGAAATACAATTTCATAGTTCTTTTTTGGTGCTTCATAAAGTCTAGTGTTTTGAAGCAATGTTTGGTGTCATGCTTGATAATATGTTTGAGATTGTGTGATATTAAGTAGAATATAATTGTATATAGTTTATTATATAAAGAATTATGGAGAGGTGGATCAGTAGACAGTGGATGTTCAAGATTTGTACATTCTGAGATGAAGTGACTTGTTGTGGACGATCAGCGACAACCGTGGGTGATCGGTGGTCATAGATTCATATTATGGGATGAAGTGACTTGTTGTGGCTGGTCAACAATAATAGTGGATGGTCGGTGGCCATGGATTTCAATGAAATTTGTGGTTAAGAAGCGGAAAATGGACATTCGGTGGTGGCCTCATCTAACTTATAAAGCTGATATGTGTGTGATGTGTAATTGTGTCTAATTATATGCTTCTGTTGATTGTTGCTAAAATTAGAAATGCGTTGTTGTATTTCAACGGGCAGAAATGATCTCTTCACTGAATATTTCAATCGACTAGAATTCATAACAATGTCTGCATTAAACTACAAGTTTAAGTAGATTTTTGTTAACTTAGGTTTGCACTTCGCAGCTAACAAAACCCAGGAGACGATAATCACTAATTTTAGGAGAAAAATGTTTAAAAATTCTGCAACTACGTATGTAACGTATCCTTCATTTACATCGCAAAAAAGTTGCGAAATTCTTTTACTACAAAAAGTAAAAAAGAGTTAAGGTTTCTATTGCAAATATTTTTGTTATTTCTTAACTACATATAACTATTTCTTTCCCTATAAGAAACTCATGATCGAGTCATTTTCCTTACAACATATGAAACAAAAAAATTGTATATGATTATAGTATAATCATAATATAAACTACACACAAAAAAATCACTTCTCAAATGGTGGATTACCGAAAAGATAAAACTTAAAAGAGAAAGTTTTAAGAAGAATGTTTAAGAAATGCTTATTCAAGAGAAGATGATTTTTTTTGTCAATAAGTAATCTTTAGATCGACAATAAGGTCTGATTTATAGTCAATGTTCTTTAAATAAAGCAAGATGGGATAATGTTGTTTATTACACAATTTATAGAACATTTAGCTGATATATTTTAAATTAAAACTAATTATTTAAATTTATGACGAATTTTGTTGAGAAATAATTCAAAGTGAATCAGTTAGTTGTTAAAAAATATGCTTGGAACAGTTCTTTCTGACATTAATTAACAGATTATTGAAATTTTGAAATGAGAAAACCACCGACAAGTACTATCCTTCCACATACACATTTTTGCATCAGCTGATGATGAAAACAAAAGAGGAAAGAGCATATATATATGTAGCTGAATGCATATACAACTTTCAATCATGTCCATGATTAATAATAAAATGTGTATTTAATAATCAAACCACTGGCTACTATAGGTCTAGGAACGTCTCGAACCAAAGGCAAAACTCATTAACATGAACCGAAAGTTGATGTTGAGTTAAAAGAAAAAAGTCACTGTCCTTCGACATACAGAAGCAGAACATCAAATGACATTACAAACAAATAAACCAAAAGCAAAGTTTTGAGAGTAACTACAACCTTAAGACTCATAAGTTAAATAGTCTATAACTATGAGGATCAGAGAACAACAACTTGGCATGAGCTAGAGAATCTTGGAATGGTAAGGAGTTATTTCAGGATTGCAGATTCTTATATAAGTGATCGTTACATCTCGGGATCTCCAGAACACCATGACATCAAAGCTTTAACTGTTACTAACACAGGAACTGCTATTGAGCATCAAGTGTCTCATGATCATGCTCAGGCTCAACCCGGCAATACGTCTGATCTGGATTATTTATAGAAGCAAGTCGGAGGAATGCTTAAAATTACTCCCTCTGACGTTGAAGTAAGCCATCTTATCCTCAAAACTATATAATGAATAGAACGACATGAAGGAGATTTCTAAATTCACAATCACAGCAAAAGCGTAACAATCTAAAGCAATTACATTAAGAACCAGAAGCAAATATGAGAGACATGTATTCCTATATCAAAGACAAAAAAGCCCAAAATCAAGTGAATGGATACGGTGTTCCAATCGGAGTAAAGCCGAGAGACAACTGCGGAGTTAAAGATTGTCTCTGTTTCAGTTTACTTAAACCTGTTTGATGAAGCATTCCACATAAATCATGGTAAACACATTTGTCAAAATATGGAAAGGGCTTGTTGTTCTTGATCATTTTTGGCCTTATGTTTACATGTTCGTACTTCGGTTTTGCATAGACAAACATTAACCTGTAAAGACTCGAAACAAAATTGAAATGGTTTACTTATAAACAAGCCAATAATTTTAGCTCAAACGAGATTGAAGTAGAACAAACCATTCACCATATAAAATGACTTAGAGAAGAACAATTCACCAAGGGCCATGTATTCTTCTTCATCGTCTTGAGGTCTTCTGTTTCTTGCACTTCCTCTACAACATAATAGTTTTGGTTAAAAATCCCCCTAAAATTCTAAGAAAATAGAAATCTCAAGGTTTTCAGATATGAAAACTTGCCTTTGGTTCCTTGTTCACACTAGTAGTATAATGTAAGTCAGGAGTTAGAAAGTCCAACATCTGCTTGAAAAACCAAATGCAACATGAATACAAACAAGTGAAAAAAGAGAATGGCAAAATATGTATTATGTTGAACAAAGGTCTGTCCTTCTACTTGATGATGTTTGATATTAAAATTTTCCTTTGGTTCATTGTTCACACTGGTAGTAGCATTCTTGGGATGAGAATCACGATAAGCTTTAGCTTTCTCCTCGTAAGACTGATGTAAGTCAGGAGTCAGATAGTCCAACATCTGCTTGAAAAACCAAATGCAAGAACATGAATACAACAAGTGAAAAAAGAGAATGACAAAATATGTATTGATTCAACAAAGGTCTGTCCTTTACATGTTGATGATGTTCTTGACTCAAGAGATGGTTGGTGAAATTTTTTAAAGCCTTGAACAGCAGTAAGATCCGTATAATTATAAAGATCATTAACATATACTCTGCAAGTCCACTCACATTCACTTATTTCACTGCACTCCTTTTCTGAATCCATTGTAAAGTAGCTAGTGTAAGTTATCTGATTATTTCAACAAAGTATTGCATGTGAGAGAAGAAAAAACACCTTTTAGGAATCTTTTACAGAATTGTTTCCAGAGGCTCTCTATTTGAGTGGAAGTGAAAGCGGTGTTTCGAGAATCATCATAGAAAACCTGAGGAAGAACATTGTATCACATGTCTCGTAGGGTCTGAAGAGGATAAAAGAAGTGAACCGCATATATGAGTAGTATAATAGCTGGAGTTGGATTTTCATCGGCCCAATCAACCATAGCCGTCCCAGTATTTCGTGGTTCTGTTTCAGAAAAGTAAAGACTTGAGCCTCGATGCATCAATTACTGTAGAAACGGCATAGTTAAGGATGGATGAGAAGATATCAATGCTCGTTTAATATAAGGACCTACACGACTAGCCCTAGCCTCCTCATCTGTCGCAGCCTTCCGTATAATCATCATCGTTCAAGACTTTTAACCTAAAGCAAAATTATCAAATCATTCATAATTGGGAAAGCAATTCGTACAAAATAGCAGAAATCTTCTTTAGGTTATTGAATCTGACCTGCCTTGTTGTTGACGTAATATTCTTATGTTTCTGAAATTCAAAATGTTTAGGTATAAGCGTGAAGAAATCAAAATCCAAGTTTGGGAATGCAATTTTAAGTTGCATAGGAATTGCTAACCAGAACTGACAAATAAAATTTACAGAATTGAAAACCGAATTACAGAAAGTAAACTCTTGGCGTTATGTTACATGTTCGTACGTCGGTTTTGCTTGTTTGGTAGACAATGATCTGTAGAAACTCAAAACAAAATTGATGGACAGTTTTTTACTCAAAATGGTTAGCTTGTAAACCGCAGAGTTATTTTAGTTAGAGGCCCTCTTTGGATTACAATGATATATTGGGCCTTACTTTTTGGGCTTGACTCATAGA
>JAKUCM010002953.1:0-56247 GCA_023374145.1 Lepidium sativum
TTTCAAAAGAGAAAGGAAAGGTGGGCTTGTTTATTCTTTATATTTTTGCCAGGTATTCAATCAAAATTTAATGTGAATTAATAAGCACAATTCTTTAAACAAAATTTAGCACCCCAGGTATGTCATCATTTTCTCGCTCATTCTTGAGAAGAAAACAAAACAGAAAATGGTCAACCACAAATTCAATATGGAAAATGTCTTACCAAAAGATCCTTTGAAGCTGTGATACTGTACCTGCATACTTAATATTTAAAGATCTTTTTTTCCAAAACCACCTGAGCAATGTGGACAATTCATATATATCGCAAGTTTCTATTTAACATAGAAAGAGTCACTCCAAAATCTTGAGCTTTACTAACCTTGGTTGTTGGTCCCAATGTTATGTATAATGGGTTCAGTATCAGCTGAACCCTTATCACCTTTTTTTCCCAGATTCAAATTATCTTTGAGACTCCTTGATTGGACCTATCCATGTTTTTTTTCATCGGATTATTATTCAATTAGTATCAATAATTCACTAGATAATTAGAATTAGTTGTGGAGTTTGAACCAAAGATGGGCCTAACGCTAATTGATTCTCGTTACAAAGAAACCATGTTATGTTATGATAGTCAAAATGTCATTTAATTTGAAAATAGTTGGAGAAGTGTTTCTAGTTAAATTTTATATATGTTATTTTCTCTACTAAAATTCGATTTCAGATAGTACGTAATAGTGTATAATAAAATAAGTTTGGGAAAATTTGTATTATGAATCGGATATTAACCTACTATGCTTGAACAAAACACAAATCTAATTATTTTTCGAAAGATGAGTGATATAATCACCATCATACACTTCAGTTTCGGTTGTCTTCCTTATAATTCTCAAGTTAATAGCTTCTATATCCCCAATTTCTAGTTAGTAGTTTATTCTTGAGAGAAAAGAAAAGGCTCACATAAGAAACTATATAATGCAAAAGGTTTCACAACTTAGTGTGATGAAAGAAACAAAAATTTAATGGTCCTATAAGACAAAGAAAATGGTAATAAGGACATATATTTCTCCTAAGAATCATATGGTTAAATGCATGTTACTATGTCACTGTCACCACCATTACATAACCATATGAACACCATTATGTTGAAAACTAAGTATTTGGACATAAGTCATAGCCCGTAGTTGTCAAGGTGGCATAGAGAATTTCTAGTCATAAATGAAGTATAACTTCATCTTCATTAAACGTTAAAGAAATTGATTATGTTGAATAAAGAACATCTCCAAAAATACTCTCTATTTTGAACTTTATATTCGAAGTTTTAAAGTGTTTCTCTCCAAAAATAAAATTTCAAAACTTACTTTAAAACTATTTGTATTTTATACAATGATCCTTATATTTGGTACAACCTAATATAAATTCATAAAATTTTTGATAAATGACTAACACATATATAAAAATATTACAGCAACATTAATTAATAAAAACTTACATTAAAATATAAGAAGTAGAAATAAAAATACATAATTAAATATTACATTACAAAAAATACATATTATTCCATAAAAATATCTCCGTAATGCTCCTATATGTGATCAACTAGTGCATTTCCGAAGTAAGACATGACTCTCTTTATTTTTAATTTGTAGGATTACGAGATAAAAATTGTTGAAAACGGAAATCTTTATTTTCCGCCATTTCAAACCGTTGCTTCTCCCACTGATCTTGTATCTTTTATCGGTGCATTGATATCACATTCATCTTCAATTATCATGTTATGCTTATAATGCATGCCATCATTATATCATGCAAAACCTCCTTCTTCCAGTAACAAGATGATCTTGCTGTGATAGCAAACTTCGACTGCAAGACTCTATATGCACGTTCAACATCTTTTCGACATGCTTCTTGTTTTGCTGCAAACAATTTTTTCTTTGGACTTTGGGGATTGCTTATTGTTTGAACAAGAGTTGACCATTGGGAGATAGCTTATTAATCTTGTACAAAAAGACGTCAAGGAAGAAGAAGAACAGACAACAACCACCTTCAGTTCCACAAAAAAATTTTGGGACAATATTTTGAAAATTTTGGAGTTTCCAGAGAAAGTTTACCAGATTACTAGTGTTGTTGTAATCTTCATTGTACCTTTCTAAAAAGGTTTTTTTATTAAGTTTGTTTTTTTATATTCTTGTTGTCTAATTCTACTTTTAAAATAATATTAATCTTGTTTTAATTTTTTATTTTATGATATAAAACTTAAATTTATATAAATAAATTTAAAGATTTATGAGATTAAAAAATTTTAAAGATCAAAATAAGAAAAGATAAAATATTTAAGTATCAGAAATAAATATATAATTGTAAGGACCAAAATGTAAATAAAAGATGAAACTTCAAATTTGAAGTTTTGAGTAGTGACACTTTATATTTGAAGTTTTACTACCCAAAACTTCAAATTTAAAGTTTTAAAGTTTATTTTTGGAAAACAAAAAACTTTATATTTGAAGTTAGAGTGTCTTATGGAGATGCTCTAAAGAAATTTATCATTTTCCATATAATTAGAGTGTCAACAAGATGAATGAAAATGTATATCCTTAATAAGAACAATGCAATCATTGTTTCTGATATTTGTGATCAAACACATTTTGTGTCCACCACAATTCATAACATATCATATTTGCTTGTTGTTTGGTTTTTCTGGCCACTATAAGAAATTAAACTGAACATAAACTAGAACAAAAATTGTTTTTTTTTTTGTTTGGCAAAATTTCCAAGATATCGTTCATAGTTATCTATAATACAAAGTGAAGATGATTGTTAGACCATCTCCAATGGTAAATTCTTAAGGGATTTTTTAAAATTTTAAAATATTAAAAAAATAGAAAAGTATGAAAAATAATAAATTGAGGTTCTTATTTAAGGATTTTAAGAACCTCTAAAAATAGAATCTCTAAATTTGTCATGTTTTCATTGGTTCAAAATTTATTAAAAATATTAAAATTTAAATTTGTGTTAAAATATGATTATTAAAATGGTAAGATACCCATTTTGAGTATCTCCTTGTTGGAGATGCTCTTAGTTTGTGATGTTTAAGGAAATAAAAGGTATTAGAAGCTAAATGATGTTTTCCTCTCCAAGAAACGTCTCATCCTCGTCAACTTCCTTCTCGTCCTCGTCTCTTTTTAACTTATAGTTAGAAGGAAGAACTTTCAACATCTGCTTGAAAAATAAACAAATGCAAAATGCAGTGGAAAAAGATAATACAAGTGAGAAAAGGAATAACTCAAAGATGTATTGATACAACAAAGGTCTGTCCTTTTACCTGTACACAATGCTCTCGACTCCGGAGATGCGTTTGCAAATTACTAAAGCCTTTACCAGCAAGATATTTGCGATCATTATCTCTACATACCTTGCATAACCAATCACTTTCACTTGTTTCACTGGACTTCTCCTCTGAATCCATTGTATCTGTGGGCATAAAGCTACTGTAATTCATTTCCCTATTACAACAAATTGGTGCATGTGAGAGAGGAAAAAGAAGAGAAAAACCTTGTCAGGAAGCCTTTCCAGACGCTCTCCACAGCAGTAAGAATGTTGAATTTTTTGCTTTGTAGTACTCAAATGAAAAAATTCTCTTGCACTTATGAGCAGTAAATTAGCGGGAGGTTGATTATGTAAGCTCCTGCCCATCGTAGCACCCATAATATTTACTACACCTGTTTCAGAAAACTAAAAACTTGAGACTCTGTGCATCAGTAGAAAAGGCATAACCTATTAAGGATCGATGAGAAGATATTGACCGAAGGCAATGTGGTAAAGAGAGATTCCAGTTCGCAAGACGTCATCAGGAATGTCTATTAGATGGCCAAAGGCAGTGATGGTGAGAGAATCAGTATAGCCTGACATCTCCAACGCTCGTTTTATACAGAGAGCTACACGACGAGCATCAAACCCAGAGGGAACAGGACAGCTTTTCATGTCCCTGATGACCCATGTTCTAGCCTCAGCCTCCTCCTGTGTCGCTGCCTTCTGCTTTATGAAAGATTTCGGTTTATGAAAGGAATAATCGCCATCTCCATCTCCGGCGTTCTCTCATGCCACACGGCCTCACTCTATCTTGTTGGGCAATCTTTTGGGCTTTATCAAATTGGGCTTACATTTTAATTTGTGGTTTTCTTACTATTAGATTGCTATGTAATATTAGCAACTTCGCCTTTATATTTATGCAAAGGAAGGGTTTATAAAACTAAACCTTTTTCAACGGTTCTCTAACTTAAACTTTTTACTTTGTCTCTGATAGAATTATACACCATTTGATTATTTTGATTATTTTATAAACCATATTTAATATTTTAGAATATTAATTTTTAGTTATTATTTTAAAGGTCTGAAATCTAAACCAAAATTGATCCGAATTAGAGATCCGAACTCGGAAAAATACTTATATAGATTCTAAATCTATGTACCCGAAAACCCAAACCAAATCTATACTGAAACGAATCATATCCGAAAAATAAAAATACTCAAATTATTTTAAATCAAAAGAACCAAAATATTGCTTTAGCTTTAGATCAACATAACTCGACTAAACACCAAAAATAAACCCTAAATATATGTACTCATAAAAATTAAATCAAAATCGAATCAAAAACCGAATTTATACCTAATATATTTTTATTAAATTTTAAAATTTTCTAAGAAAATTAGTAAATCATTATTAATTTTCAATTTTTATATATAAATTTATAACCAAATTCAACTTAAACTTGTTATTAACCATATATTAGTTTTATAAGTCTAAGTCTTCATTCAAACTTACAAGGTATACATCATTCATTTCATTTTTCACTAATGTATTGTTTTCAGTAGTACACGTGAGATCGGAATATGCTAGAAGAAAAGCATGACTTCTCCATTAATTAAGTTAGACTCGAGCACTGTAGAAACATAATGACTTGTTTCTCTGCGGTTCTTCTTTGTTTAGAAGTCAATAGCCGACCCAATTTTGAAGGGACTCTCCCGCACGGATCTCTTCCCATTGCATTTTTTGACTTTCATTGTGTATCTATTACATATTGATCCAAGTGTTGGTATAAGCCTTCATTTTGAGACGATTTTATCAAACAAAAATATATATATGAATAGTGATTCTTATCTTTACCGGAAAAATGAAAAAAATAGTGATTCTTAATAGTTAATGACATGCTAATTACTTGATTAGAACTTAAAAAAATAGGAGTATATATCAATTTCAAATGGATTATAATATAAATTTATCGGTTCTGTTTGGATCCATTTTAATTTGATCTTATGCATCATCAGTTTATTTATTTATTTTATATATGTATATATAGTTTTAGTGTTAATATTAGACCAAAAAGATGAAGTCAGCTTCATATAAATGAGTAAATATCATTTTATTAGTTTTTCTAAAAACATATTATTAAACAAAAGGTTTTCACCTGAGTTTACAACATAAAATAACCATTAAGATTAAAGACACATAACTAACATTATCTTTCATATATATAGCCTGCATCAATAAACTTACGTGTTGTTTTTTTCCTCATTTGTATGATGTGCCTAGATAATGTTTCTGGACGATGTTATTTTTCTCATTTGAAAACAATATATGGATGATACGTTTAGATGAACTTATATTTTTTTACGCATTTATACAAATTAGTTGGACGTAATTTGTAACCAAATGACTAAAATTATCTTTTTATCATCTAAATTATATTTACAACTACATAAATATCAAAATTATTTTTAAAATTATATATAGTTAGACTTTAGTAAATAATATTTGCCCAGCAGATCGATTCCCAGAATTTGTTGAGTATTGGAGTCTTCTGGGAACGAAGAAAATTTCTGAGAGAAACAAGAAAAACCGCAGAGCTAGTAAGGACGTGAAGGCGGCGGAGACACACAACGTCGATTCCCATACACTTGAGCACGTTAAGCGAGTTATGGTAAGTTTCAATTTTAAACATAATTATTTCAATGAATATAAGCTTAACAATGTTTTGGTTTTGTAAACTATTAAAAACAAGTACGTACCAGATTAGCTTAGCCTGATGAAGAGTTATCACACCAGCAAGAAGTCGGGAGCGATCGAGAATCTGAAGGTTTAGAGGTGGTGAAGAGGGTCAAGCAGAAGAAAGACGAGCTCCTAACCCAACTCTCTTGGGATGCAATCAATCGCATCGACATTGAGATATTAATTTGATCCAATAATTTACGTTCTTATATTATGTAAAGTTATATTGATAACTGTCTAAGTATTCTTTTAATTTTGTAGGAAACTCCTTGCATGAAGGGACGACGATTTAAACTTTGTAAGCTTGTCACTGTCGATGGGTTGCCAACATGTTTTGACCTTAGTCAGGGGTTAGGTCTCAGTCACCGGAAGCGACAAGAGCTGGTGGATCTCTGGGCGAGGAACAAGCACATGGAGCAGACCTAGGACTCACTTTGCGAGTATCAAGAGAGGCAATAACAGACCCATGCCTCACTCTGCTCATAACAGGAAAGGCAAGAGAGGATTGAAGTTTAGATGACCCAACTCATACGGATGTTCGACACTCCCGATCTTTCCCATCGGATAGCGAGACCAAAACTGATGAATTTAGTTTAGGACCGTACTATATTTTTTATAAAACATATTTATTAAAATATTTTTCTAAATAATTATATAATCTCGTTGGAGAGATTCAGAACTGACTGATGCAAACCAATAAATCCAAAATCGACGGGACGACTTAGACGAACTTTGATGGGTATAGTTCCAACTACGACGGCATTTGATGTACAATTGACATATTATAAGAGAGTCAAGTTTTATCGATTCAATTATTAACAAATATATCTATATATATATTGTATATCACCAAATTAGAATATCCTGCAATTTTATTATAATTTATTAAATCATATTTATTATTGTCTCACTCACACACAATAATACATTTTAGTTGACATGCATGAATTAATACAATGTCGTTTATTTTTTCTCCATTGGTGTGATGAAAAGGCTGCTGAATCTAACTCATTATCTTATCCCAAATCGTTGGTGGTGGTGGTGTTTCATGACCTTGTCCTTTCGGAGATGGTCCACTTTTATAACCTCCGTAGTTAACATTCATCGGCATTGTTGGTGGTGCTGGTGGTGTTTCATGACCTTGTCCTTTCGGAGATGGTCCACTTTTATAACTTCCATAGTTAACATTCATCGGCATTGTTGGTGGTGGTGGTGTTTCATGACCTTGTCCTTTCGGAGATGGTCCACTTTTATAACCTCCATAGTTAACATTCATCGGCATTGTTGGTGGTGTTGGTGGTGTTTCATGACCTTGTCCTTTCGGAGATGGTCCACTTTTATAACCTCCATAGTTAACATTCATCGGCATTGTTGGTGGTGCTGGTGGTGTTTCATGACCTTGTCCTTTTGGAGATGGTCCACTTTTATAACCTCCATAGTTAATATTCATCGGCATTTCTGGTGGTGACGGTGGTGGTGCTCCATGACCTTTTCCTTTTGGAGATGGTCCACTTTTATAACCTCCATAGTTTATATTCACCGGTTTGGATTCTTCAAGGACCTTTGGATTCAAACTTCTTGCATTGGCATAAGGTTGAAGAAAAAGAAAACAAAGGGCAAGGAACATGACAAATGTTGTTGGAGCCATTTTGGAAAAAACTTCTAGGGCTTCCTCAGTTTCTATGAAATTGACAGAAATGAGGTTGCCTTAAGTTTAGATCGATGAACACGATGGCCATTGTATTGTGCTTGTGTGTTTATATATATGTGTTTAGTCAAATACTTTTAGACTCATTATAGATATGAATATTCATACTAGGTAGTCTTGGATTTGTATGTGATAAATTGGAATGTCTATATATATACCATAATTTGAAAATCATCTTTTTGAATAACTGTAGTATCTTAAGATATTTAAAAATATACCATTTAAGGAAAGGTATTTATAAACAAGTCAACATTAAGAGTGATATATCCAAATCAAATATTACATTAGTAAGTATAAAGATTAGCAAAATCTTTTTAATATGTTGAGAAATCTACGTACATAGTATTATAAAATTTATATATTTTAAATAGTTATGTATTTTATGAAAAATATTTAATTTCTATAATTTGATTGGTTGTATAGTTTACAGTCTTCAAATATATATATTAGCCAAGAGATAAGGGTCCAATTGACTTGTCTGTTATTTAGATAGACACTAGATGGTAATTCGAATCCTACCTAATTTCACTTAAAAAACTTAGAATATGAATCAAATTTTATCTCTCCAATAGTTATTTGTTGAAAAAATAAAAAAAATAAAACACTTGTATTAATCCACATTAACTAATACATAAATAATTATTTTTATTTGTTATGCAATCCATCTCTTCTTTGTTTAGTCTAATTTAGTATAAAATATTAATGATCACATTATCTATATTTCATATAATTGATTTATTTCATATTTTATAATTTTTTTTAAAGAAAACATACATTACTCAATATATCAAAAAAAGACATGTATCAAAAGTCTCACATTAGCAATGAGGGTTTCAGCAATAAAAAAAAATTGTTTAAAAACTCAAGTTAGACACTCTACATATCTACTAGAGCCGAGACTGTGAACTATATTAAAATACTTAGAATAATTACCACCATCAAACTTTGTATATAAAAGAAAACCAGGTTTCCACATGTATAAATCATATAAAATATGTTATTCGAAGTCTAAAACTTAGAAATTTGAAGATAAACGAAAAATAATAAGTTCATTCAACCAAATTTTAATTTCTTGGTAGATAGGTTTGATACATTGCTCATTTCCTTCTCTAAATCGAATCACAAATTATATATATAAAAGCAGGGTTGTCTCTTCTGGTGTTGATACATCATCAATTTAATTTCCCATAATCAACCAATAGCATTATCAGATTAAACACACATCATATAAGTTAAAACGACATCATAAAAAAAAAATAACCTACTCAAATCCATACAATTGTGTGAAACAAAAATTAACCTCCCCTCCACTACTTCTTCGATTAATATGCTTAACAAATAAATGATTCTCACCTAATGTACAATTTCATTTCAGCCTAATCGTTGTTCCATGAGGCCATAATACATGCTAAACCAGAGGTCAATAATTTTGCCTTATTTCCAAACTTTAAAAAACTGCACCTGCTTCATCATTCTCTCTGGAAATTTTCCCCTGAAAGGGGGTTTTCAAAAATACCAATATATCAAATTGATAACCAAGATATCAATAAGTTCATCAGTTCATGCAGTCCTTCAAGTAACCATCATTTCTCCATGAAGACTCGATGTGTGATATCAAACCAAGAACGATGCTCGCAGAATTGGTTGAGACAGCAGATCTAATCATATGGGATGAAGCACCAATGGCACATCGTCACACTTCTGAAGCATTAGATCGCACATTAAGAGATATAATGAGTTTTACCGACCCAAATGCAGAAGCGAAATGATTTGGTGAAAGACAATTTTGTTAGGTGGAGATTTCAGACAAACATTACCAGTTATCTCACAAGGAAGCAGACAAGATACAATTCTCGCAACACTTAATAGATCTTGCATTTGGAAAAGTTGTTGCGTTGCCACCCTTACCAAAAACATGAGAGTGAAGCAAGACGAAAAAAACTTTGTTGCATGGATTTTATAAGTCGAGAATGGAGAGGCTAAAAGTGTCAATAGTCTGAACGAAGCATCTCTAGAAAATTACTACATAGATATCGAAGACACATTAGTCTTGGAAAAAGGAGAAAACTCAATGAGAGAAATGAAGGAAGCAACATTCCCAAATCTCGAAAACTCTTTCCAAAACCATGCATATCTGTGAGGTCGTGCCATCCTAACACCAAGAAATGAAAATGTTGATAAGTTAAATGATTTCTTCTTAGCAAAAATTGGAGATGAAATGAAAGAGTATCTTAGTGCTGACAATATCGCCGATGATGATGACCTTGATGGAGTTAATCTTGTATACACTACATAGTACCTAAATGCACTCAAGTGTTCGGTATTACCAAATCATCACCTACCTTTGAAGTAGTATGCCCCAATCATATTGTTAAGAAACATAAACCAAAAGCAAGGTTTATGCAACAAGACTAGAATGTTTGTTACTCATTTAGGTGAAAAGGTACTTGAAGTAGAGGTACTAACCGGCACCAATGTCAAGAAAAAAGTGTTTATACCAAGGATCATCATGACAACGGCAAATACAAATTGTCCATATAAAATGCGAAGACGACAATTCCATGTTAGAGTTTGTTATGCAATGACAATAAACAAAAGTCAAGGCCAAAGTTTACAAAATGTGGGTATCTTTCGACCCAAGCCTGTATTTAGTCATGGCCGACTCTATGTTGCTTTATCTCGCGTCACATCAAAAGAAGGACTACGTATTTGGAGTGCCATCACATAAAAAGAAAACAAATCAGCCATTAAAAATGTCGTATAAAAAGAGATATTCAACAATCTTTACTATTATGCCACTCATATACAATAAATACCCATATTAATGTATGGAAGACTTCAATGTTGTAATTTTAGTATATTCTACAGAAAAAAATCGAGAAGAACAAGTTCAACCACTTGAACATGACCAATATTCATTAAAGTAGTCTCGACTATTTACATAATATTCAGCCGAAATATTGTTCATCAATATTTAAAACATTTGTTTCTCTTTCCGTAATAAACTTCTCATAGTTCTCCCAAAATTTAAAAAATTTGCAACAAAATGACATAACTTAAAAAAAAGAATCCCGCCGCGTAGCGCGGGCACTCACCTAGTTCCATTAATAATAAAAAAAACTGAAACTATATAAAAACAATTTAGTAAAAAAGTTTAGAAAAAATAAATCTAGAAATTTTTTTTCGGATTCTAACATCTGATAAAGATATCGCGATTTAAGGTTTGTGATTTCAAAATTGTAAGAAGAATAAAAGAAATATTATTGAATTATCATTTGGATCGGAAGATATTGAGTGGTTTGGTTTACTTTAATATGAGACCGGTCTAGTATTAATAGTATAATATATGAGAAGAAATTAATCTTCGAGTTTTGTAGAGAGGAAATTAAATTTTTAAATTTTTTATAGAATCAATTATAATAATGAGGAAGTATTTTCGATATTTCGGGATATGTGGATCATTAGTCGTATTTGTATTATAGAAGACAACGGTTTCTACTTCTGTATACAGCTAAACTAAAAGACTCAAAATTTGGTGTAGTTGGAATGTTGGATCTTCAGCTGAAAAAAAGTTAAAGGCCTAGTTTAGATGGGCTTTAATAGCCCAACATAGTGGTCTCGTTCATTTTAATACTGGCTATGGGCTTTCAGTTCCGACATGTTCTCCAGATCGGATGGCCAGCTGTGCGCACTGGGTTCATGTCATGTGGGAGCCACGTGTTTTATCGCACTATCTATATGTTGCATATTTTGTAACTTTGTAGTCATTTCCAAAGCAACCTTCATATCGTCCTTGCTTTTGAAATGTTGATGCACCTTTATATCAGAAACATTTGCAGAGATAAAATCATCTCCACCAAATTCAGATATTTTAGGTAGACTACCAACATCATCACTCACATTATGATGTTCATTTTCTTCTACATCATTTATATAACGTGGCTCCTCATTCAAATCCATTTCAAGCATACTCATTCGATCCTTAGTATTAGGTTCAAATGTTACAGACACCTTTATCACAATCTTCTCTTTTCTTAAGTATGTAAACACAATTTTCACTTGCCGGTCATTAGAGACAGTAACTGGAAGATTCAGAGTTGTCGATCAGATTAGTAGGTAAAAAACTGATTTCAACATTAGTTATATCCTCCTTTACGTCGTAGTCCTCTAATACCATCTTCTTCAATGCTTCAAATGTACTATTGGACCCATAGTAAGTAATCTACCACACTTATCTTTATCAACTATATATTCCCATTCATTATCTGTAACAATCTCCATACACCACAAACTATGTAGGCATGCACTGAATCCATCTATGACATTTAAGAATTTAGATATGAATCATAATGTTTTCAAGAAGAAAATTACGTCTTCTTCCTAATCTAGAATCATAATGTTTTCAAGAAGAAAATACATTTCAATATGAATCATAATGTTTTCAAGAAGAAAATTACGTCTTCTTCCTAATCTAGAATTCGTCTTCTACCTAATTTAGAATGTGTTTTCTATCTAATCTAGAATTCGTCTTTTTACCTAATTTAGAACGCATCTTCTACCTAATCTAAAATTCGTTTTCTACCAAATCTAAGATTCAACTTCTAGCTAATCTAAATTATGTTTTTTACCTAATCTAGAATATGTTTTCTATCTAATATAGAATATAATCTATATGTTGTTGGATTATAAATTATATAATCTATAATGCGTCTTTTACCTAATCTAGTGTTTTAGATTAAGTAATCTAGAAAAACATTTTTTTACATAATCTACATAGTATTGTCTTTATTTAAGAATCAGGATTTTGTGATGAAAAAAAATCCAAGGTTGTGGTAATATGCCATATTCATCAATTATATACAAATTGACATGATTCTTTATTGTGTTATGATCGATGACTACGGTGAATCAATATATTCTAGAGTCCCACATAATGCTACTCAAAATAATTTAATAAGGTAGTTGGTTTACAAATATCATAAATATATAATCAGACGTCTAAACTTATTGTCCAAGTCATTATATTGATTCGTCTAAATCATTTACGACCTACGAACACTATTGATGAAAATTTTGTTGTTATTTTTGACCAATAATCAACATAGTTTTTTGAGTGTTACTTGATTTAGATTTCTCTAAGTGTCAAAATCTATGCAACATAATACATAGGATATTAACCAATTGTGATGAGCGCTTCGTCTTCTCCTTTTCTCGTTTCATGTCTTGGGCCGGTCCTGATGGGCTTTTCACAAGCCTTGGCCCAACAAGCTGATGCAAGGCCTGGTCCAAAGGCTTTTTGGACCTGTTTCTCTTCTGGTTGGGCCTCTACTCTATTCTGAAGCCCATGACGTTTTTCTGGTGAGTCCAATGCTTCTTTCACCTCATGACAAAGAAAAAGTAGTCAAAGAGTGATGTAATGCAATAGAGGCATAAGTAGAGACTGAGACTATATAGCTTTAATGTTGTAAGAGTATCACATAAGTGGTAACTAAGAAAAGAGACTAGAGAGAAGTGAGTTGAGAGCATACAAGGGTGTTCTTGAGTTCTTAGGGGTTCTTTCTCTTGGTGAGATCTCTTGGGGGTTACTAGAGTGTGTAAGGAAACATTTTCAAGCTATAAACCACCAAGGATTGGTTATTAATCCTTCGAGATGTACCAAGTCCGGTTTTAGGACTTGGGAACTCGTAAATTGGTGTGTCTCTATTGTTGTTCTTTCTTCATATCAACAAGAAACAAGTCACTAAGTGAAGATAAAACACAACAATTGGTATCAGAGCTCAAGAGGTAAACAAAGTTGCAGTCTTTTTGAAGTAAAAGGTACTAACTTTCTGTATAAAAGCCGAGAACTTTCATAAGAAAGTGTTTTGCTTTAACATAAATTAAGTAAAGGATACTATAAAAGGAGTTGTAGTCGGGTTTATCTGCAAGCAAGAAGAGTTATCTTTGTGGTCTTGTTAATTGTGCTGGTAGTATATCGTGGAAGATATCATGGAACCAACACAAGGCAGATTTGAAGTGGAAAAGTTTGATGGAGAGAGAGATTTTATGATCTGGAAGTATAGAATCAGAGCTACTCTAGAGATTCTTGGCTTTGACTCAGTGTTGAGTGAAAGACAGAAAGACCAGACTCTGTTAACCATAGAACCTGAGAAGAAGAAAGGTCCGACATCTTCAACCTCAGAAGCAGATAAGAAAAAGGAAGAAGACAAGAGTGGTTCAGATCCTAAATGGCTGGAAAAGGACAGAAGAGTTAAAAATCTCATAGGAATGAGCCTAACAGACATGGTTTTAAGAAAAGTTATCCATGAACCTACAACTTTTGATATATGGAATGCTCTTGAAGATGAATATCAAGTCAAGACCCTGCCACATAGGTTTCATTTGAAACAAACCTTCTATAGTTTCAAAATGGAGGAAGATATGACTCTAGACAAAAATCTAGATATGTTTAACAAGCTACTCTCAGATTTTTCAAGTCTGCAAGTTGTTATGAGTGATGAAGATCAGGCGGCTATCCTAATGAACAGTCTTCCCAGTCAATATGAAACTCTAGTTCATACTCTGAAGTATAGCAGTGGAAGAACAACTATAACAGTTAAAGAAATTATAAGTTTTGCTTACTCTATAGAGATGGAACTTAAGAAGAAGGGAAACCAGAAAGTGATTGGTGAAGGACTATTTGTTCAGTCAAGAGGTAGAAGTGAAAAAAGAAACCACGGAAAAGGAAAAGCAACTAGCAGAAGCAAGTCTAAACCTAAAAAGGAAAGAGCTTGTTGGATATACGGCAGTTTGGAACATTTTAAAGCTAATTGTCCAAAGAGGGGACACTCCACATCTGGTCAGTCTAATCACACAAAGGCAGAAGCTGCAGTTGCTACATCAACTCGGACAGAACCAGAAATGCTTGCAACAATGGATCAGAAGTTAAGAAATGGTTGGATCCTTGATTCTGGCTGTTCATATCATGTCACTTATAGAAAGGATTTAATGTTTGACATTGAGGAAGTCAATGGTGGAAAAATATATATGGGAAATGACACTTTCTGTGAGATAACAGCCATAGGAAAGATCAAGATACGAAACTCTGATGGAAGTGAAGTGGTTTTGACAAATGTCAGATACTCACCTTCGACAAAAAGAAATCTGATCTCTCTAGGTCAACTAGAATCGTTGGGGTGTTGGTTCATGTCAAAAGATTTCAGAATGAAAGTCTTTAAAGGAGATAAGCAAGTGTTAGCTGGAGATTACAGAGAAACTGTCTATTATTTAGATGGAGAGTCGATATTTGATCAGGCAAATCCAGCAGTTGAGGTGCCAAACAAAGCAAATCTTTGGCATAGCAGACTAGGACATCTCAGTGAAAAGAATCTGAAGATACTGGTGAAGAAAGAACTATTGAAGGGTTTATATATCAAATACTTGGATAACTGCGAACCTTGTATTATGGGAAAAGCTCATAGACTGTCCTTCAGAACAGGAAAACATACTTCAAGTGAAAGACTTGAATATGTTCACTCGGATCTCTGGGGTTCACCTAATGTAACCCCCAGTTTATCCAAATGCCAGTACTATATATCTTTTGTGGATGATTACACAAGGAAGGTGTGGATCTATTTCCTAAAGACAAAAGATGAGGCATTTACAAAATTCGTAGAATGGAAGGTCTTAGTTGAAAATCAAAGCAAGCAGAAGGTAAAAGCTCTAAGAACTGACAATGGCCTAGAATATTGCAACAAATCTTTCGAAGATTACTGCAAGGAACATGGAATTCTAAGACACAAGACGTGTCCTTATACTCCTCAGCAGAATGAAGTAGCTGAAAGGCTTAACAGAACAGTTTTAGAAAAGGTAAGAAGCTTGTTGTGTGAAACTGGGTTGGGAGAATCATTCTGGACAGAGACATCATCTACTGTGGTTTACATGATAAATAGATCACCTTCAAAACCTCTAAATTATGATGTTCCTGAGGAATTATGGCCAGGAAGGAAACCGGAGTATGATCACATGAGAAGGTTTGGATGTGTGGTATACTACTATGTTAATCAAGGAAAGCTTAAACCTAGAGCAAAGAAGGGAATCTTTCTGGGTTATCCTCAAGGGGTGAAAGGGTACAAAATTTGGAGTGGTGAAGAAAAGAAATGCATTATAAGCAGAGATGTTTTTGCAGAGAATATAATGTATAAGGACTCTGATCGGACTCAGCTTAAAGATATTGAATTTAATGATTCAAGAAAGAGAGTTAAGCATGTGTCTTTTTTGTTACCTGATTCAAATGATTCTACAGAAGAAGAAGAGCATGTAGAAATTAATGATGAAGGTGGAGTTAATGAGGAAGAAGAAGAAACTGTGAATGTTGAAGAAGAGATCGAAACAGATCAGTTGTAACACTATCAGTTGGCACGTGACAGAGAAAGAAGAACTCAGATCAAAGCTCCTAGCAGGTATGATGATTCAAGTATTTCAACTTTTGCATTAAACATGGCTCAGTTGATAAATTCTGAAGAACCTAGAACCTATCAAGAAGCTATTAGCAGTTCTAAAAGGGAAAAATGGTCTGAAGCTGCAGTTGAGGAAATGGTTTCTTTAAAGAAAAACACAATATGGGTTCTAACTGACAGACCTAAAACAGAAAGGATTATAGGCTGTAAATGGGTGTTTAAGCTAAAGCCAGGAATTCCAGGAGTTGAAGAACCTAGGTATAAAGCTAGGTTAGTTGCTAAAGGCTATTCACAGTTAGAGGGCATAGACTATCACGACGTGTTTTCACCAGTGGTGAAACACGCCACCATCAGGCTGACGATGTCTATGACCGTGATGTTAGACATGGAACTAGAGCAGTAAGACGTGAAAACAGCTTTCCTAAATGGTGTGTTAGATGAAAGGATTCTAATGGAACAGCCAGAAGGTTTTACAGAAGGTGATAAAGTTTGTTTGCTAAAGAAATCTATTTACGGGTTAAAGCAGTCTCCTAGACAGTGGAATTTGAGATTTGATAAGTTCATGAAGACACATGGATATAGCATAAGTGAACATGATCCCTATGTCTATTTCAAGTCTGTTGAAAATGGAAGTTTGGTCTACTTATTGCTTTATGTGGATGACATGTTAGTAGCAGCTAAGAACATGAAAGAAATTTCAAGATTAAAGAAGCTACTAAGTGCAGAGTTTGAAATGAAAGATTTGGGTGCTGCAAAAAGAATTTTGGGCATTGATATCGTCAGAGATAGACAAAAGGGTATTCTTACTCTATCTCAACAGAATTACCTAGAGAAAATTCTACAGACATATGGCATGGAACAAGCAAGACCAGTACAGACACCTATGGGAACTCACTTCAAGCTATCTAGTACAAAGCCAGACAAGAAAGATGAAACAGAAGAGGATATGAAATATGTACCTTACGCCAGTGCTGTTGGCAGTTTGATGTACGCCATGGTTGGTACACGTTCTGATTTGGCATATGCAACTGGTCTTGTCAGCAGGTTCATGAGTGCTCCTAGCAGAGAACATTGGAAAGGGGTCAAATGGATTCTAAGATACATCAAGAATACATTAGATCTAAAGCTTGTATACAAGAAACCAAGTGAATTCAAAGTTATAGGCTACAGTGACAGTGATTTTGCAGCAGACTTAGATAGAAGAAGATCTATTACTGGATATGTCTTCCAGGTTGGAGAGAACACCGTGAGTTGGAGATCCTCTCTTCAGCACACCGTGGCTCTCTCAACCACTGAGGCTGAGTTCATCGCGTTGGTTGAAGCTGGAAAGGAGGCTTTGTGGCTGAAAGGGATATCTTCGGAATTAGGGTTTCCTCAGAGCGATGCAGAAATCTTCTGCGACTCCCAAAGTGCTCTATGCCTGTCGAAGAACTATTCCTATCACGAAAGAACAAAACACATACACGTTAAATACAACTTCATAAAGGAACATGTTTCAGATGGAACTATTAAGGTAAAGAAGATAGATTCGAAAGTAAATCCAGCAGATTTATTAACTAAATCTATTCCTATCATGAAGTTCGAAGAGGGTTTACATAACCTGGGAGTGCTTCGGCACTGAACCTCGTTCTCGGTGTAGAAAAGTAAAGGCTCCGACGGTTGAGTTCGGAGGGAAAGGGGTCATCGACACGGTTGCATGTCGATGATCTGAACAGATTCGGCGGTTGCATGTCGAATGGTGAGTTGATCGAAGGTTTATCAGCTCGGGAAAAGGAAGAGACGCGAAGAGGAAGAGTCGCGAAAGAAAAATCGTGGAGAGAAAGGAAGAGAAAGAAAGAGAAAGTAGAGAGAGAGTGAAGCGAGGTGGAGAATGTGATGAGCGCTTCATCTTCTCCTGTTCTCATTTCATGTCTTGGGCCGGTCCTAATGGGCTTTTCACAAGCCTTGGCCCAACAAGCTGATGCAAGGCCTGGTCCAAAAGGCTTTTTTGGACCTGTTCCTCTTCTGGTTGGGCCTCTACTCTATTCTGAAGCCCATGACGTTTTTCTGGTGAGTCAAATGCTTCTTTCACCTCATGACAAAGAAAAAGTAGTCAAAGAGTGATGTAATGCAATAGAGGCATAAGTAGAGACTGAGACTATATAGCTTTAATGTTGTAAGAGTATCACATAAGTGGTAACTAAGAAAAGAGACTAGAGAGAAGTGAGTTGAGAGCTTACAAGGGTGTTCTTGAGTTCTTAGGGGTTCTTTCTCTTGGTGAGATCTCTTGGGGGTTACTAGAGTGTGTAAGGAAACATTTTCAAGCTATAAACCACCAAGGATGGGTTATTAATCCTTCGAGATGTACCAAGTCCGGTTTTAGGACTTGGGAACTCGTTAATCGGTGTGTCTCTATTGTTGTTCTTTCTTCATATCAACAAGAAACAAGTCACTAAGTGAAGATAAAACACAACACCAATGAATCCAAGTTTAGTTTTTACTATTAACAATAAATTAACAAATAACATTTTAAGAAATAATTAAAACAAATTGAGAATAACAATGAACCTGTAGTTCGTGAATCTGGATGAGAATAGATCAAAGGACATGAATCACATGGGTTTTCAACTTCGAGAGTGAATGAGAAAACTACAAAATTTAACAAAAAATCAAAACTTATTATAGAGCAAACAATACTTCATATTATAACTAAAATGATAAACTTACACTATAGTAGTCCTCTAGAAAGATTGAGAATTGATCGATAAATGATTGAGAATTGATCTGTAGAGATTAAAGGAAATGAAAAATCTAAGTATTATGTGAAAGGAAACGATATTTAGTTATATATGAATACGTGAGACTGTTGTTGTCAACTTAACTCAATTTTAAACAAAACAGAACAAAGACCTGGGTACATAATTCACAAAAGCTTGATTCCTAGATAATCTTCTAACCTGGCGGGTTAGAAAATCAGCTTTGTGATTGAGTACTAAAAGTATATGAACTTAGAAGCAATATTTAAACGAGCTCCGTAGTTGCAAGAAATCGTCAAAATAAGGCTGAAAATAGCTAAGTAGAGGGATCCTCTATCATCTTCACAAACACTAAGCAATCCACAAGAAACTCAACCTCCACGATATGAAGTGAGAGAAGCCAAGTCATGGTCCATAGTAACGCCTCAAACTCCGGATCAAGGGCCTAGAGACTTCGTCTTATGCTTTGACCTCCAAAATTTACACCTTCACTCTCAAATGGAAAACAATACCAACATGAATCCTAGGCGATCACATGATGATTTTCGGGTATATGAATCCCTAGATTTAAATCTACAACCCTGAGATCGAACATCTGTCTAATAAGAGGTTCTTCATAATCGGGAGCTTGACTCAATTAGGTTTGCCAGTGTCAAATTAGGATATATATGTGATCTTGCTCCTGATGCTGGCTGTAGAAATTTATCTGGTATTCATGGATCATACCAAACCTTGATAGTATCCCCATTTCTCACTATCATTATCAGACCTTTCATAACCAAAGCGCGTGCATAAATGATACTTTTCCATCCATAGGAAGGTGAATATAAATGCCTTGGTACTAGAGGTGATGATCTCGAAAAATATTGTCTTGAAGGACACTTGCAAGTAAAGAGTATGAATGATCAAGTAAGTGTCATAATTGTTTAGCCAGTAGAGCAAAGTTAAATTCCTCTATGCTCTAAAGCCTAAACTTCCTTGCATCTTATCATAATCGCTCCCATCTACCCAATGAATTCCATGTGATGTTCTTGAATTGTGCCACCAAAAGTTAACAATAGCTATTGAAATCTTAGAAGCGACCGCCTTTAGAAGTCGATAACATGGCATAACATAGGATGGTATGGTTGTAAATACAGATTTAATTAGAACCTCCTTGCCGTCCTTTGAAAGATATTTGGTTGTCCTTGAGTTAATTTTCACATTTATTTTTTATTTTACAAAGGCAAAATCCTTTGTTTTAGTACCCTTTAGTCTTTCTAATAGACCTAGATAGGTACCTATACTGACTAATTTTTTAATTCCTAACTTGTCTTGAATCTCATTCCTTGTGATATGGTCCATCTCCTTTCCAAATGAATATAAGATTTGGAATAATTTATTTGTTAACCTGATACCTTATCATATTCAGATAATACATGTAGAACTGCAGATGATTCTGTGATATTTACTTTACAAAAGGATATGTTATTGTCAACAAATAACAAATGAGATATTATCGAACTCGTTTTTTCTACTACCTAATATTTCAAAGAAATTGTTAGTGTTTTTTTTTTTAAGTTCCTAAGAAAGCTAGAAAGTTATTAGGGTTAAAAGGTTTAGTATTAAAAGGAATGAACAAAATCTAATTCTAAAAAGACTGGTTTTGAAAAATGTACGTTATTTTGTCTTATATTTTTTTTGTGTGAATTAATCTAGTGGTTCTTAAATCTCACTCCTACAACTGTAGGTAAGGGTTTCGATCTATGGTGCCATGAAGATTTGTAAAGTGACTACACCACTGAGCCACCTGCCCTCGACTTTTGTCTTTTATCTAAGTATTCTATTTTTTTAGTTTTTCTAATATAATGTTTTTGGAATAATTGGAAATAAAACTTTCATCTACTCTTTATTTCTTAATTTAGTTGATATAATCTTTATTTTTCAAGATCATTATTGATGGATAGATGTCTCAATTTTTGCTTTAGAATCATAGGTGATTCTGCGATGTTTTCTTTACAAAATAAAATAGGTTATCAATCATAAAATAACAAATGAAATATCGACGAGCTCATTTTTGCTACTGATATCTCGGTTAATTATTTTTGTGTTCTCACCTAATATTTCAAAGAAATTGTTAATGTGTTTGTTTAAGTTCCTACAAAAACTAAAAAATTATTAGGGTTAAAAGTTTAGTTTTAAAAGGAATGAACAAAATCTAATTCTAAAAAGACTAGTTTTGGAAACAGTACGTAATTTTTTTCTTTCTAATTTTTTGTTTTTTTTTTAAATATAATTATTTGGAATAACTGGAAATAAAAGATTAATCTACTCCTTATTTCTTAATTTAGTTGATATAGTCTTTATTTTTCAACACCATTACTGACGCACAGATGTTTCAATTTTTGTTTTTGGCATCAGTAGTTGGACTTTATGAAACTTATCTATTTGACCTTTATAATAACTTTCATACTCTTGAATATATTTCGACTCCTATGATTTATTTTTTCTAAAATTTCATATATTTTATAAAAAAATACTATACATTATATCTGTTTTTGTCAATTTTATTAATTTATTCTGTTCCAACTATTTTACGCAGCACAAATAATAAAAAGTCATTACACTCTGAATGACTAACACGTAGCTTAGCATATTTAGTCTGTGCGTACCAGAAACTATTCCAATAAGCAGTCGCTTGTTCCAAGCATCACACATTCTATTTCGCTTTTACTGAATCTTTTGTACATACTTACTCACGAAATATTCCACCTTTAATGCTTACTTCTTAGTCCATCGACCCTTATTATGTTATGTTCATGCTTCTCCTTATGTCAGCCACTTTTTATTGTGAGACATCATGTTCATCTCACCCAAATTTACACCATGTCACATCATCGCAAACATTACTCGACTTCCAACAAACATGTCCGATCAAACTTTCCTTTTTTCGTCCATGGTCTGTGTTGTCACCAACTGTCTTGATCACCATCTGCATTATCATGAACCAGATCCGTACTTTATTTTAGTCAACTCCTCCACCATCTTCCCTTATTACTCAGTCACACAACCAACTATCCCATAAAGTAAAATGACTCGGTTCCTCCAAGACCATCAGTGGTCTTTTTCCAGTGATCACCCTTCATGTCCGTAGCACCAGTCATCAATCCATTTTCACATCGATCTGCTTCACATCATCCTCACAACAATTCTCATATATGTCGGTCCTTCAATGTACCACATCGCCTGATTATCGAGTCAACTCAACCACAATTGAGTCCCATCTAACCACGTCTTGATTCACCCTTTATTGAACCATAACCATCTGGGAAATGTGTTTTCTTCTACCACGATCATCGCATCGTTAAGCACAATCACTAGATCGATCTCAATCCGTCAAGACTCGACCATCATAGCCATTATCGGATTTGTGACACCTTTTATCGCACCTTGTTCGGCAACCCATCAAACCACACTCAAATATCCTCGATCTCGCTTGACTCACAATCAACTGTTCTCGTATCAGACCAAAAACCTATCTACCGCAGTCACAGACTACTCAGAACCCACATACTACATCCGATCTTCGTCATATTCTAGCTCTCAAACCTTTCTCTCATTCCTTAGGAATATTTATGTGTTTTCTTTTTTTTTTCTTCGTGCTTCTTCCAAACGGCGACGACTAGCCCTTCTATTTATAAGAGTTAATGTGCGGAAATCCTAAACATATGATACCCTAACTGATTCCACTAAACCGGTTAAACTATTTCTTAAATTGAATCGGATCCCTGATCGCGGTATAGTCCGTCTGTACCAACCCTAGTCAGTCCTCGACCAACATTGTCTAGACACCGACGAAACTTGTCTGAACTCCGACCATCCATGTCTGAATATCTACTTTTTCCGTACAGTAACCAATACATCATAAATATTAGGCCTGGGCAAATGAATGTTCGGATCGGGTTCGGTTCGGGTACTTGTCGGATTCGGATCGGTTCGGTTAGTTAATTTAAGATCCAAACTTAAATCGGATTTTTTGGATACTTTAGTTCATATATTTTTGAATCCAAATCTATCCAAATTAATTATTAATACTTGAATTGTTCGAAAGTAAATTATTTTTTCTTTATGAAAATCTAATCCCAACAAACATAAACAATATCAAAATCAGTTATGTTATGATTTAACATAAGAGCAATAATGTAATTTAAAATAATTTAAGAGAATATTATCAAATAATAACGTAATATCCAAAACAATATGAAAAATTGTATAAAAATCTGAAAGAAGCCAACAAAAAAATAATAGTCTAAACTAGAAAGAAATAAATCATCTCTGCAACACATGTCCATGTTACATTAAAAAGAAATCAAATTACAAAGGAATGTATTAACATAAAACTAAAACCATAACTTGAAAGTCTGAAACCAAAATAACAAAGAGAAAATTACCTTAGAGCAGAGATATACACTACAAGAGAACATTAGTTTAGGGACCATTTTTACAACGTTTTTGGGACGTCGTAAAATAGGGAGGTATTTGCAACTCCCTTACGACGTTTTGAAATTACGTCGTAAATGAGTTGTAAAAGTACAACGAAAATTTACGTTGTAAACAAGTTGGTATTTTACAACTTCTTAACAACGTTTTCCCATTCCTTAAACAATTTGTTGTGAATTAATCCCTAAGTTGCAACTCTTTTACGACCTCTATAATTTACATCGAATTAACATCGAATGTCAAAGTAGGTATACACGTTTTTGTTGTTATGTAAAAGGTTTAAATAAAATTTAAACTTGGAGTTGTAAAGTTGTTGTTAAATTAAAAATTTCGATGTTAGGACGTCTCTATTTTACAACTTATTTACGACTAAGTAGTTTACAACTATTTAAGGACGTAATTTCAAATTAGATATTTATGGTTAGGTACAAGTGTTGTAATTTACTCGTAATTTGCAGGAAGTTGTAAAATCATAGTTAATTTTTTGCCTATATAAGGAGGAAGGCTCTCTTCATTAATCACAACATCAAAAAACAAAAAAAAAACGTGGTAGAGGGGAAAAAAACGGTTTTGTGGAAAAATCCAAAAAATGTCTTTCGGTGGAGATATATTCGAGCAACGAAAGTGGATGTTTATGCATAGAGATGCTGCTGGTATCGTGACAAAGGAGTTTATGAATGGGGCACCAAGCTAGTCTAACCGAAATCACGGTTGAATCGGGTAAGATGTTCTGTCCTTGTCGGAAATGCAAAAATACGAAATTTGCCTGAGTAGAAACTGTTTGGAATCATCTATTAAATAGAGGGTTTACACCACATTATTACATATGGTTTCACCATGGTGAAGGTGATAACAGTCGTGTAAATGATGAAGCAAGTAGTAGTAATTTTAAGAATGTTGATGGTAATATAGGTGAATCAAGTAATTTGCATGATGTTGGTTATCAGAATGAGATTCTTCGAGGTGTAGAGCATGATAGGATGCATGAAATGGTCACAGACGCATTTCAGTAAACTAATACTGATCAACCTATAGTTGCTGAGGCACCCAATTTAGATGCAAAAAGGTTTTATGACATGTTAGATGTTGCAAACCAGCCTCTCTACGAGGGGTGTAGAGAAGGTCTGTCTAAATTATCATTGGCAGCTAGGAAGATGAATATTAAAACAGAATGTAATTCATCTCAATCATGCATGAATATGTGGACTGACTTGCTCAAAGAGTATTTGCCAGAAGACAATGTTTGTGCAGAATCATATTACGAGACGCAGAAATTGGTCTATAGTCTTGGGTTGCCGTGCGAAACCATTGATGTCTGTATAGATAATTGTATGATCTACTGGAAAGATGATGATATGTTACAAGAATGTCGGTTCTGTAACAAACCAAGATATAAGGCACAAGGGAGTGGGCGTAAGAAGGTTCCGTATCAACGGATGTGGTATTTGCCAATAACTGATAGATTGAAGAGGTTATATCAGTCGGAGAGGACAACATCTGCGATGAGATGGCATGCAAAGCATTCACAGACAGAAGGAGAGATTAATCATCCCTCAGATGCCAAGGCGTGGAAACATTTTAATACGGTACAAAAAGATTTTGCTAGGAATATTAGGAATGTTTACCTTGCTCTATGCACCGATCGTTTTAGTCCGTTTGGAATGTCTGGCAGACAATATTCTTTGTGGCCAGTAATCCTCACGCCTTACAACCTTCCTCCGGGAATGTGCATGGAAAAAGAATTTTTATTCCTAAGTATACTTGTTCCTGGTCCTAATCATCCAAAACGGTCTCTTGACGTGTTTTTGCAACCTTTGATTCATGAGCTGAAACAGTTATGGACGCATGGGGTTCGAGTATATGATTGTTCTGTCCAAAAAATTTTTACGATGAAGGCGAAGCTTATGTGGACGATAAGTGACTTCCCTGCGTACGAAATGTTATCTGGTTGGACAACACATGGGAGATTGGCTTGCCCATATTGTCTTGGGAGAACAAATGCATTCCAACTGAAGCATGGTAGAAAGATTTTTTGGTTTGATTGTCATCGTCGATTTCTTCCAATTAACCATCCTTACCGAAGGAACACGACTCTATTCAGGAGTAAAGTTAAGGTAAAGGATCCCCCTCAATTGTATCTATCAGGAGAGGAAATCGAAGCAAATATGGATTATTACAGGGCTTTGGCTACTATTCCTCGAGGGGGTAATTGGCATGTTCCTAATAATATGTCGGATTATTACGGACGACATCATAACTGGCATAAGAAGAGTATATTTTGGGAGCTGCCATATTGGAAAGATTTGTTGATTCGACATAATTTGGATGTGATGCACATCGAGAAGAATTTTTTTGAGAATATCATGCATACGATTTTGAATGTAGCTGGTAGGACAAGGATAACATGAATTCATGTTTAGACTTACCAGCTATTTGTTCAAGGAGTGAGTTGCATATCAAAAGTGACGGCAAAATTCTAGTTCCGATATTAGGTTGTCATCTGAGGCGAAAACGACATTATTCAATTGGGTGTCATCAGAGGTGAACTTTCCTGATGGGTATGTTTCAAATCTCTCAAGATGTGTTGAGCAAGGGCAAAAGTTTACAGGGATGAAAAGTCATGATTGTCATGTGTTCATGCAACGACTACTACCCTTTGCTTTGGCGGAGTTGCTTCCAAAAACTGTACATGAAGCACTTGCAGGTATTTGTTTAACATACTATAGTAATGAATATAAACATATGTATATAACTCTTATATTGTAGGTATTGGAGCTTTTTTAGAGATTTGAGTGCACAGACAATCACAGTAGAAGGTTTGGAACAACTTTCAACAAATATACCGCTATTGTTGTGTAACTTAGAGAAGATTTTCCCTCCTTCGTTCTTCGATGTTATGGAACATCTGCCACTGCACCTTCCTCACGAAGCACTCCTAGCAGGACCTGTTCATTTTCGATGGATGTATCAATTTGAACGTTTTATGAAAACACTTAAGGGCAAGGAAAAGAATCTCTCAAAAGTCGAAGGGTCAATCGTTGCTTGTAGCCTAACAGAAGAAACGTCGCATTTCACATCGTACTACTTTGCACCCACCGTTCACACACGGAAAAAAGCACCTAGGAGATATGATGATGGTGGTGTCGCCCAAAATTATGCAGTAGGCGGAGTTCCTGATATTTTTTCTCCAATTGGACGTCTTAGTGGCAAATTAAAAGAAGTTTGGTGGAGCAGTCCCGAAGACCGCCACACGGCACACACATATATACTTCTGAATTGTACTGAAGTGCTTCCATTTGAAAGGTATATATATATATATGTATATGAATTGTGTATATTTAAAGGATCCCCCACCAGTGTATTACTTTTAAACTAACATATTTCTATATACATGTCTAGTTTATTTGTTACTCAGGTAAAAGAAACTATCGAAGGAATTTCAGATGCAGAAGTACTTAAGCGGAAAGATATGCACTTCGCACTATGGTTGAAGGGCCAAGTAAGAGTGAATTGTATACATTAATTGTGATTACGTTGTGATTAATTTAACTAACCATATTACTAATTACGTTGTGTACAGGTTGACTATGATGATCCATACTACCCACCATGGTTTCATGATTTGATCCAAGATCCTATTGCAAAGATAACAATAGCACCCATGTATTTTACCAGAGGATACACGTTTCACACCATTGAGTACGGTGTAAGGCGTGCAACGGCAAATTGGGGAGTATGTGTGAAAGGTGAAACCGATTTTTATGGGGTTCTACAAGAGATTATCGAAGTTGAATTTGTGGGATTAATTGGGTTGAAAACTGTGCTATTCAAATGTGACTGGTTTGATCCCGTAATCAACAGAGGTGTCCGTTACAGCAAATTTGGAGTTGTGGACGTGAATGGGAGGAGAAGATACAACAAGTTTGAGCCTTTCGTCTTAGCATCGCAAGCAGAGCAAGTTAGCTTCATTCCATATCCAAGGATCAAAGAGTCAGACATCAATTGGTTAGCTACAGTGAAGATCACACCTCGTGGGCGAATTATTGGATGTGGAGATTTGCCGTTGCAGGAAGAATCATGTTCATCGATACAAGTGCCAGAGCAAGCTACAGAGCTAGTGGTTCTTATCGCTCCAGAAAACCGAGCGTACAAGGATCTCCCTGAAGAAGATGTTGACGATGAGGAACGTGACGAGTTTGCAGAAAGTGATAATCCAAGTAGTGGAAATGGTAGTAACGGTGAAGAATCTGATTGATTCTACGGTTTATAATGTAAGAACAATGTATTATGTCAATCTTATGTCAATCTTTTAGCAATCAAAGTTTAATCAAACTAAGTTTTACAAATCAATCAAAAAATTATCAATCTAAGTTTTATAAATCAATCTAACATTCCGCTAAAATCAATCTAGTATGTTATATGATTTATGTGATGTATAAACACTTAGAAAAAATGAAATTCTTAAAAACGTCGTAAAAGAATTGGGAGCATAAAACGTCGTAAAGACGTTGCTAGCTGCCAACATCTTTACGACGTTTTGAGCACTTGAATCTTTTGTATCCACATTTGTAATATGGTTTATATTGTTGATAGGATTTATATTTATAATATTTTATAGAATTATATATGACTTATGTGATATATAAAAACTTAGGAAAAATTAAATAGAGCTAAACGTCGTAAAAGAGTTGGCAGCTAGCAACGTCTTTACGATGTTCCTAGCTCCCAACTCTTTTACGATGTTTTGCTCTATTATATATACATATTACATACATATTATATACATACTATATTCACATTATATACATATAAATTATATATCTTATAATATATAAATCGTATACATAATATATATTCACATTATATACATAATATATATTCACATTAAAGGACGTTGTAAACAAGTCGGGAGCCAGAAACGTCGTAAAGACGTTGCTAGGTGCCAACGTCTTTACGACGTTTTCTTATAAAACGTTGTAAAGACGTTGGCAGCTAGCAACGTCTTTACGACGTTCTTTGCTCCCAAGGTCTTTACGACGTTTTGCTTTACCGTTACACGCCTTTGAATGCACCTTAACGTCTCAATGAATTGTACGGTAACGGTACATTGAACCCACATTTGCCAACGTCTTTACATCGAATACATTGTAAATTCGACCCTAATTTTACAACTCTTTTACGACGTTTTCTGAATTCCCAACTCTTTTACAACTCCACGTATTCCCTATAAATATAACACAAATTTTTGCAACATCATTCCATCATTCCCCAATCTACAATCTCTCTCTAAGGTATCCTCTCTCCCTTCTCTCTACAGTTTTTTTTTTTGCAAATTTAGGAATTAGAATAATGTAGGTTGTTTAGAAATTATGTAGTAGATACGGAATTTAAACTTTAGAGTTTATATATTATTTAGTAGTATTCAATGTCTAATTTATGGAAGATCTTTTTGTAGGTACAAATTATGGCACCCCGTAAGCATACACGCCGTGTCCATTACAGTGACATGTTGCACGGCACCGCATCCTCATCTACTTCCTTGGCTGTGCCAGAGACGCAGTCACATCATCAGAGTCATACACCACTGCATAATTCCCCAGCACCAGAAGTGGCCGTAGATCCCCCTCCGACGAATGTTGCGGTCCATCCCGACCTTCTGGTGCCGCCAGATGCACCTTACACGCAGTACCGGGTTGAAGATATTCTCGTGGCACCAAACCGCGAGAATTAGCCGCATCTACACATCGATCGTCCTCCTAGAACCTATAATTTAAACATTTATAATTAAATAACTAATAATATATATTAAAACAATTTCAGGTTCAGTATTGATAGCAAAGTGGGACGAAGCATCACGGAATGCATCAAAAGCTATTTCGTGGAGGCGACTCCAAATTTCGTGGAGGCGACTCCAAACGTGGTTCAAGATTTTTGCGGTAATTTTTTTTTAACATTAATTTTTTTATATTCAACATACTATAATATATAATAATAAATTAATTAATTACGTTAATTACTAGCAACGTTGGAATTGGGAAGTCTCTACCAACGAGACTGTCCGACATGAATTCAACCGCAAAGCCATGAAACGGCTTATTAACACAGTCTCGGACTGGAAAATCGAGTGGGAGGTGAAGGGAGATGACGGGAAACCCTCATTCATGACCAACGCTTGTTGGGATGGACTGAAGAGTTACTGGGTAGACCCTGTAGCTGTGAGGAGAGCTGCTCAGCGTTCCGCCTCCCGGAAGACGATTGGCCCTAACGGTTTGCCAGTCGCAATGCCGCACACTGCGGGCCAAATGCCTTTTGGCGGAGTGGCAATACAAATCGTAAGTACTTTTTAAAATAAATTTTTTCATTTATAATATTTATTAACATAAACTAATATTTAATTTAAATTTTTTTTATTAGGCGGAAAAAACTGGACAGATTCCTACGCTTCCAGAACTCTATGCCGCAACCCATAAGAAGAAATCTTGCGTCTTCATCGATCCATGTTGTGAGCTGCTACATAGCCAGGTTGAAGCTGCGGTTCAGGAGCGTCAAACGCAGCTTTCCCAGGAATCCACCGACGGTACTCCAGTCCAATTGAGTGCTCCGGAGATCAACACAATTTATAAGCAGGTATTAAATTAAATACTTTAAATAATATTTTTTCACTAACAAATCTTTTTTGTAGATCGCTCCAACTAAAAAGGGACGGATTATTGGCATAAGATTCGCCCAAGATGTCCAGAGGTCACTTCTAACTGGATTGGCGAAAACTCACTCCGTACTCAGTTGCAGGAATCTTGTGCGGAAATTGCTTCGCTAAAGCAAACGACGGATGAGAAATTTGCAGCCATGGAATCCATGATGGATATTTTGGTCGCGGGCAATCCACATGCATCTGCGGCTTTGGAGCTTAGACGTCGCAACCTCGGGATTAGGCCTACCGAGAATGTCAAGGTCGATTTGAACGAGCGGGTAGCTGAAGATCAGGACGACCGTAGCTCTGACATGTTCGACGAATTACTTCGTTAAATTTTGTAAATTGTAATTAAATTTTGTAAAAACATTTTAATTTTATATTTTAGTTTTATATTCTAATTTTAATATATTCTTTTCATATTTTTATTTAAAATACAAAAAATTAAATTTCACAATTTAATAAAAAATAAATCAGATATTTTAGTCCCTAATTCGATGTAAAATCTTCGTCCTTAAGTAGTTGTAAACAATTTCGTCTTTAAATAGTTGTAAAACTTTCGTCTTTAGTTAGTTGTAAAGTTTTTGACTTTAATACGTTGTAACACATTTCGACTTTAAAACGTTGTAAAAGACTTCGAATCTACTTAGTTGTAAACTAAACGTTGTAAGTTAGTTGTTAAGTTTACAACTAACTAACAACGTTAATTTGCCATCGAATTTACAACTCCCACTTTATGTTACGACGTTTTTACAACGTCTAGTTTACGACGTTTTAACAACGTAATTTTTGCGTTGTTAAATGTTACAACGTTTTTACAACGTTTTGTGCCTTACGACGTGCAAGACACGACGTACCACGTGGCATCCCTAATGCGTTGTAAACAGTCTTTACAACGTTTTAGGGACGAATTTTGGAGTTGTAAAAGGTGTGTTCTCTTGTAGTAATAGTTCATTAGTGGTCAAGTCCAAGTTGATTTGAGTATCAAACTCTGAAAACAAAATTAAACAGAATCTTTAAACTTAGAACTATAAAATATACTATAAAATAGAGAGCAAATTCGAAGAAAAAAATTACCTTTCTCAAGTTCATCAAGAAATTCAACTTCAACAAGCATTTGTGCATTTGTATCATATGTCTTTTCACTTATTTGCATCGTACACTTCATCTATTGCTCTGAACACATCAATAACTCAACCATATAGTGAGTTAAACAACTTCTGTGTGGTTCCAATATACGACCACTGGTGCTAAAAGCACTCTCTGATGCAACAGAAGACACATGCATAGCTAATACATCTGTAACTATTGTTGATAAAACAGGATACTAAGGACTATTGAGCTTCCACCAAGACAAAATGTTCCATTCTGATCCATGAATAGTCTTAGAATTTACAATTGATTCCTTCATATATTTCTCTAACTCATCTCCTGTATCTTCAACTCTTGTTTCAGCAACCATCTCATTGTAAGCAAAATCCATCCTTTCATACTCCATATCATCAACTACTAATTCATTGGTATCACCTACAACATGATCTTGGCTACTAGAAAATGTTTGGTTTGGTTGTGATGATGGTGACGTTGATGCTTTGTTATTAGCACCATACTCTTTAAATAGAGAACTCAAAACACCAAATACTGAATTATACATCTCTTTAGCTTCTAAACTCTATGTACCATATATTTTCTCAAAGCTTCTAAACTCTCTGTACCATAGATTTTCTCAAAGTAGACGCATACACAACTAGAGTCGAATGATAAAAGATAGCTAGAAACTTCACCAACCTCTCTATTTCTTTCCAATCATTTATATTAGGAGTTCCAATTCTAGTTTTTCCATTCTCCGTTTCTAGAAAATAGTCATTGTACAACTTATCTTCAGCTTCTATCTTATTAAATGCTAACTTGAACTTAGTAGCTCTTGTTAACATTAAATAAGTAGAATTCCACATTGTTTTGACATCCAAAGGCAAACTCCCTTTAGTCATCTTACATGTAGCAACCCTCAGTTCAAACGATCTACACCTTGAAGTAGAAGATCTCACATATTGTATTGCATTACGAATGGTTGTCACATTATCACCCAAGTCTTGCAAACCTTCACTGACAATCAAATTGATGATGTGAGCACAACACCTCATATGCATAAAATCCCCATCTAAAACCAATGCGTCACTCCTCAATAACTTGAAGTCTGTGTGAAATTTCCTAAGAGCAGAAGTGTTGGCAGTTGCATTATCAACAATGATGGTGAAGACCTTTTCTATGCCCCATCCAGCTAAACACTCAAGAAGAACATATGCTATTGTTTGACCCTTGCGATTTGTGATGTACTTAAACCCAATGATAAGCTTCTTTAAGTGCCAATTTCATCAATAAAATGAATTGTAATCATCATGTAACTAGCACCTGTAACTTGTGAAACCCAAATGTCAGTGGTAATTGACACTCTTGGCTTAATAGTAGCAATCCATTTTTTGAGAGCTGCTTTCTTTTTCTCATACATCTCAACAGTGTCTCTAGTAATTGTTCTTCTTGAAAGAGGCTTGTAAAGCTTAACACGACTGCAGAAATGTCTCCAAGCAATACTCTCAATAAATGCAAGCGGTAGCTATCCTAAAACAAGCATCTCAGTAGTAGCCTTTCTAAAAACATCCTCAGAAACTTTTGTATCTTGGAGATTTCCATCTTGAGCAATAATTTGTTGAGATTGTCTTTGTTGCGATGCCTTGAACTGCTTGCAAGTAGTCAAATGTTTTTGCAAGTTTGAAGTTCCAGATGATGCGGTACAACCAAAAATCTTCTGGCAGTAGTGGCATTTTCATTTGTTACGGTCGTCCTCTGTTCTTGTGTAGTTTTTCCAAACTATGGACCTTGTATTTGGTTTCTTGTTTGCATTTGAAGATTGAGTATTGGTTGAACTTTCTCCTGGAACATCTTTCCTCTTGTCTTGATTAATTGGAGTCTTAATCTTATCTTGATTTTCTTGTGTTTCAGCAACTTTGTTAATGTCAATTGTTTCTTGAAATGATGATGAATCCATCTATGAAAAAATTATATAAAAATCTCATATTAAAACAGAAAAAAGAAACAAAGACTACAAATAAAAACTAAACTAAAAATATGATAAATAAATTAACATAACAAACTTAGAATTGAACAGTATGATGATTAAACCAAACGTAGTTTTTTCGTTTATATATAACAAAGAAAAACTAGACATATATCACGTGCTTAAATTCACACAAATCAAAAGCATAGTTTTATTTTCTAAAATCCACCACAAAATATATCTATATAACAAATCAACATTCAATAATTCTGTTACAATATTTGAAAATCAATTAACAAAAGAAATTTAGTTGAAAAAAACATCTTTCAATAATGATCAATTTCTATTAGTATTCTAGGCTTAACTTACGAGAAGCGGATCAACAAACTTACAAAACAAAATTAAATTTTAAACAAGTCGCATAAGAAACTAAAAGAAAAGGTTAAATTCTAATTGTTTTTACGTAGTTCACTCTATAACACAACTAACCAAAACCATCAAGAAGAATTTTAAAAGAAAAAAATCAAGCATTGCTTACAATTGATTACACATCTTGGAGATAATGAATAGTAGTTAATTATTAGGTATTTTAAAATGTTATATTTATATATATATATATATATATATTAAGAAAAGGAAGTTTGGATATGTAAATTCAATCAAATATTTTTGATTTTTTTTCCTCTTATACTATATATCAATCAAATATTTCACTAAGGTATTTATTTAGAATGAACAAAGATACATTTATATATAAGGGAAATTTTTTTTTTTGATATATTCGGATACTTATTTGGTTCTCGGGTAATACCCGATCCGAACCAAGATCCAAAAATAAAAAGCCACAAGACCTAATCAAGAATTTTAAAGACTCTAGAACCGATCCATACCGTAATTTTCGGTTTGGATCTTCGGATCCGGATATTTTGGCCAGACCTATTAAATATTATGTATCTTTGTCTGAAGCACGACTATATTGGTCCGAACATCAGTCGTGCCTGAATTCGACTAACATGTCCAAATTTGACAACCTTATCCAATCCAAACAACCTTGTCCAAAAAATACATATTATGTCTGAAATCCACAAATTTAGTTAGTTTTGTCATTTTCCAATCCTATCCTGATTTAATATGTCCTGCAAAACACAGGTATTTAAGAAAATACTGCATATATAAATATTTAACTATTTAATCTTACAAAGAAAGTTTTAAAAAACCTAAAAATGTGATGGGAATTCTTTTTAGTTAAAGAAACAATGGTTTGGTTTTTTTATAATGATGATCGTTTTGTAATTAATGAAAACTTAAAGATTTGATTTTCGTTAAATTGTTAAATAGTTCGTTTAGATATTTTGCTCTAAATGTAATCTTTCGTTTTCAAAATCATAACTAATTTTTTGTTTATATTTTAGCGGATAAACTTTTTTTTATGGTTTAAGTTTTTATTTATTGTTGATAAAAATATTGAAGACACAACATGTAACATCCATCTCCCGACACTTTGAGACACGTGTCATTTCGTGCCAAAACATTCAATTTTTATTTAATAATTAAGATGGTTCCAAAATCTTACATAAAATCTCTCGAATAAAACATTAAAATAAAGAAAATAACGAAGAAAATGTCTTACGAAATAAATAACTAAAATAAATAACTTCAATGAAAAAGGGAGACTCGGTAGCTACTCACGATCCTAGATCCGATCTGGAAAAAGGGAAAAACTGAGGGGGTGAGTATAAATACTCAGTGAGGAAATCACTTATGTCCACTGAGGTTCAAAGTTCTAACTTAATACTAAACATCGTTTATCCTAAGCATAGAAAGAAATCATGTGCAACTTGTGTATTTCAACAAGTTGTACCAATCAGGCTGGTCTGCCAGTAGCAGCCAACGTTGCACACATCGGCTCAACCATACTCCACGATGGCTTTAGAGCCCCTCGGTTGGGAGACCATGGTCCGTAACTCGATCCTCCTTAGCTCGTTAGCGGTTCTTGGGCTGAAGCGATCTCGTCGGCTCACTCCAGACCATAGTCTCTTTTCCACGGGAATTGTCGGCCCGTAGTCCAATTCCTCCGTGTCACCATTTTTTAAGAGACATCCAGACCATTGTCTCTTTTCCACGAGGATTGTCGTCCCGTAGTCCAATTCCTCCGCGTCACCACTTTTTAAGAGGCATGTCACTTCCTCATTTACTCATTCTTTATCTACTTACTTTTCATCAAAACATTAAATATATAACTCATTATGAGATGCCTCAACAAATACATATTTTAATTATTTATATATTATATAATAATTCAAACAACTATCCTATTTACAAACATTCACAAAAATCCCTAAAATATTATTTAAGAGTTATATAATATTTAATATATGATTAAAAATATTCTAATTAAATATTTTTGAATTTCTAGAATAAATGAGTTTAATATTAAATTAAAACTGAAAGTCTCGCAGATCATATCATCACCTAGATTGGCCGGTGACAGATTAAAAAACGCAGCCAAAACCAAAATCAACAACTTTCACAGCATAAACCTTCACACACAAGCAACCAGACAGAACTAGGGTTCATCAGTCAATAAAACAGATGATTCTTGCTGACCAAGCAACGACATTACAGATCAGATCTTACCTAGATTCAAAGGTCCAACGGTTCTGTTGCGTTCCTGAATGTTCGCTTTATCTAAATCCAACAAAGACCTGACTTTCCTTGCACAGATCTAGTCAGAAAAAGACCCCAAATATGCCAAGTCGAACACAACAATTAGAACAAAACTCATAATTCTCTAAGTCTGGAAAAAGAGACTGAGTTGATGTCTTACCTTAAACTCGGTGTAACTCTCTCAATACTACTCCGATCAACGATCCGTTTGAAGTTACAGAAACTTGAGAGAAAGATCTTTCCATAACTACAAGAATCATCAATAGGAGATTAATATTAGATTAGTTATGGGCCCTGAAAAATAGTGGTTCGGACTGGATTTCTTACCACTTGGAGGGTGCTCTAGGTTGATCAATCAACTTCGGAAATGAAGATACTTGCTATGAGGCTCGAGTTTGAAGAATTTATAAGAGGAAGAAGCCTAGGCGGCGCCGAGTTGGTGGGTTTAAATAGGAGAACACATTAGGTTTTGGTGCTAGGTTGAGAAAATGCATATTTTCCTTTTTTTTATCTCCCTTGACAATTCTTTTATTGGGCCATATGGGCCACGAAATTAATTCATTAACCCAAGGTTGAGTCTCACACAACAAAAGCAAAGCTCAACATCCTAGCCCAAGTGATCAACTCATAAAGCCCAACACACAGAAGAAGTCAGGTTCAACTCTGCAAAACATGCATCATAGTACAGTAGAGGCTATGCTGCTCCAAAACTCTGCAAAACCTGCAACCACAGAAAAAGATAATAGATTAAGAACATCATATCTCCACCATAGTTGCTTTGCCTTAACCACAAGCACTATGTATTTGCTTTAATATAAATAGACTAGTCTCAGAATGTAAAAGATAAGTTGGAAAATTTCAATTTCAAGAAAAGTTAAACATTCTCTCTTTCTTCTCTTACCTTTTACATGGTATCAGAGCTTTGATAATACCTTAATAGGTCATCAATGGCAGCTTCAAATGAAACATATCATCTCCCAAGTAATGTCCATGTCTCCAGTTCTGTCAACATAAAGCTTACAGATCATAACTATCTTATGTGGAAACCACAACTTGAATCTCTTCTCTCCAGTCAAAACTCTTAGGTTTTATCAATGGCAAAACCCATGCTCCATCTCCCATTGTGACGGTAAGGTATGGAAAAGTTGTTACTGAGACCAGCAATCCTCTCTTTGAAGCGTGGGAGTGCACATATCATCTAGATCGCTCATGGTTGTTTGGGTCTATCTCTGAAGATGTTCTGGGATTTGTTGTTAGGTTGTCCACCTCTCAAGAAATATGAGAGTTTCTAGCAAAACATCTAAACAAAAGCTCATTAGCTCGTGTGTTTGAGCTTCAACGAAACCTTCAGCTTATCAGCAAGATTCAAACAAGAAGAGGATACTGATTATTTGGAGAGTTACAGTCCTGTTGTTAGGAAATTACAATTCGTGTTTTCTTGGTATAGCTACAACAAAAGGCTGGTCAATAACTCAACTAGATGTCAAAAGTGCCTTTCTTCATGGAGACATACATGAAGATATATACATGTACCAGCCTACAGGTTTTATTGACAAGGATCATCCCTCATATGTGTGTAAGCTTAATAAAGCTATATATGGGTTGAAACAAGCTCCCAGAGCTTGGTTTGACAAGTTCAGCTCGTTCCTCCTAGAGTTGTAGTACAACTGATCCATCACTCTTCCTTTATCATCACAATGATCACACTCTTATTTTGCTCCTGTATGTTGATGATATAATACTTACAGGAAGCAATTCAGGACTGCTTCATCATTTGATCACTACTCCTGGCACACAATTTGCAATGAAGGATCTCAGGTCAGTTCATTACTTTCTTGGTATTCAAATTGAGTATACTGCAACAAGTTTATTTGTGCATCAAGAGAAATATGCAAAATATATTCTGTCTCAAGCAGGAATGGCTGAGTGTAATCCAATGCATACGCCTCTGCCACAACAGCTTAGTGGATCCAGCTGCAGTGATGAACTCTTCCCTGATCCCTCTAATTTCCGAAGTCTGGCAGGAAATTTGCAATATTTGACGATAACAAGACCATATCTTCAATTTGCATAAATCTGATATGTCAACGCATGCATCAACATACTCTCTACAACTTTGCACTCTTAAAACGTACCTTACGTTACTTTTGTGGAACATCTTCAATGGGGTTACATCTATCTAACTCATCTCATCTTCCAATTGTTGCTTATAGTGATAGTGATAGGGCAGGTTTCCGTGAAACCAGACGATCTACCATTTTTCGTTGGCTCTATATTGTCTCATGGAGTGCAAAAGTCAACCAATTGTCTTCAGGCCATCAACTGAGGCAGAGTATAGAACACTCTCAGAGACAGCTGCTGAACTTACTTGGTTAGCCTCTCTAATGAGAGACTTGCACATATCTCACTCAGGTCATGCAGTGCTTCACTGTGACAACCTTTCTGCAGTGCATTTAAGCATTAATCCGACTCTTCATACTCGATCTAAGCACTTTGAACTTGACTGGCATTATATTCGTGAAAGAGTAGCTCTCGGATTCATTGAGACAAGACACATCCATGCTGCTCTCCAACTTGCAGACATTTTTACAAAGTCTTTACCCAAAACTGTTTTTCATACATCTTAGGGCACAAACTTGGTGTTGGCTTACCATTCACCACAAGTTTGAAGGGGAGTATTGAAGACACAATAAAAGCAAAGCCCAACTGCTTGAAAGATCTTGCTGGTCCTAGCCCAAGTGATCAACTCATATAGCCCAAACATAGAGAAGAAGTCAACTTCAACTCTACAAAACCTGCAGCTGTAGCATAGTACAGCAGAGGTTGTGCTGCTGCAAAACCTGCAACCACAGAAAAAAACAATGGATTAAGAACATCATAACTCAACCATAATTGCTTTGTCTTAACCACAAGCACTCTGTATTTGCTTGAACATAAATAGAGTAGTCTGAGAATGTAAAAGATAGATTGGAAAATTTCAATTTCAAGAAAAGTTTAACATTCTCTTTCTTCTCTTAACTTTTACAAAAAAAAAAAGGTTTGATCTTTTATGTTTTGGATTATTTCTTATAGATTTTTTTTTTTAATAATTCTAATCCTATATATGTTTGCATTCGATACTAGATTTTTATTATACACATCATTGTGAGAGTTCAATAGAAAAAATTATCAATCTTTACAAGTCACACCAAATTCCATCACAAGATAACGAGACTACTCCAAGTTGCAACACTTTAACAACCTTCATTTATGTCTGAACAATACAATAACATGTCCACAAATAGAGATTTAATCTAAGAGTACTCTCTTAATTATTATTATTATTATCATTAGAGAAATTGCATTAGAGACACATTGAAAAAGACTCGAAACCATAATTAAAATAACCCAATAAATGGGTTTGCTCCCACGGATTATTTTAACGACAATCATTGCAATAAAACACTAACTTTCATACCACAACTTAAACCGACAAATCCAAAAATTCTCAAACCGGCCGGTTTAACTATAAGAAACAATTAGATTTCCGGTTCATTAAGCTCTGGTTCCAGCAGCACCACCACCTTCATGACCGTTCTTTCCACCGTGAAACGCCGATGAGAAATTAGTATTAAGATCAGAATACATATTCACAACCTTCGAGATGTTTCCATTGAGTTCCTGAATCAAAGCAACGTTCTTCGACATATTATCAGCCATTCTCGATTGATGATTATCGTTGACTTGTTGAATCAGTGATCTGTTTCTGTCTAAAACCGATTGTACTTGTCTGAAATTCCGGTCTAAAGTCTCCCACATCGCCGGATCTTCTCCTCCTTCCGCCGCTTCCTCCGCCACGTTTCTCCGCCGTTTCGACTCTCCGTTTCTCTTCATCATAAATTAATCCCAATTTGATTTTTGATATTTTGTTATTTCGACACTCAAGAAAAATCAGATATTTATAGTAAATATCTTCCGATAAATGAGACACCAAGACAAGTACTTCGGTATTATCACCACGCGAGTAAACAGCGCGTTGCCTACACGTAATGAATCTATAACAGGCGCGTGTGGGAAATTGAAGAAACGTGAGTGAAGATTGTGAAGTGATTGGATGTAATAAGGGGAATAAAGCACAGAGCTTTTTTGCACTTTTGTTGATATTTTAGATTAAATAAGAGAGAGAGAGATAAGGAACTGTGTGATTCTCTTTATTGCAGAAATATCTCAAGATATTTGTTATTACAAAATATTAATAAAATAAGGAAAAAAGGTCTATGGTATATGACTTGCCACGGTGCAGAACCAAATTCCCATTCCCATCATCTCATGTTTTGTGTTTGATTGAGTCAATGTTATTTAATGTATGCAAACAAAATTCTAAAATTTTACTTGAAACAATTACATTAAAGGTAAGCAAATGTATTTATTAAATATTTAATGTTTGGTTTTTTGGTTTCAGGATAGTTGTGTTGATTTGAGCTACAGTCCATCCATTTTGTTCTTTGTTATCGAACTCTTTTAATCAAAACATAAATAGAATTTCTTATTTGAGATTACTAAATTTTCAGTAACAAGTTGAGATTAACTAATGATTATCTCTTTATCTGTATTAAGATTGATTTTGGTTTCCCGGCTGTCAGCAATTCACCAAAATAAAACTATAGTGTGAATCTCTCGAAGATCTATGAAAATTTTCATAAATTTTTCAAATTTCTCTCGTACTTTTCTTTTTCAATTTATTTCCAGATTTTTTATTTTTGGAAGCTGTTTATTAGCTAAGAGAGCGTTGCAGAATTTTAATGTTGATTGTTTTTTTTTGTCATTCTGATGTAACCTAAATCCTATTTCTAAATATTTTTTTTCAACCTATCATAATATAGTGAATAGAAATCAAACCCTAATACCAAATCATTAGCTGAATTATCATAATTACCCGATTAAGAGAAACTCGACATGTTAATTGTTGGTTTCCAATTAATGGGGTATTTATTTAACAAAAAAAAAAACTTGTGTGTGATAGAGGTTAAACAAAAACTTTTAAACCTTCTTTTTCTTTGGTATGCTTGAGTCTATATCTAAATTTTGCTTTGTTGTAATAAAATTCAGTTGAAGAGAAAAACTAAAATTTACTATAAACAATTTATTCGTTAGATATTTTATCATCAATCAGACAAAATATCGTAAATCCAATCTTAGCTTTAGGACGTAAAACAGAATTTGGTTCCCGGAACCTTGGCACTTCAAGTGAAAATTCAAAAGTACTCACTTTTGTTCTTCCATTACAAAAAAAGACACACCTTTATTGTACTTTTTGACGTTGTCCAAATCTACCAATAGCCATTCAAGAACACGAATGGCCAAATGATGAACTTTTTCAAACCATTATCGATAAATATCTTATCTAGATTGATGAATCTTACCAAATTGTATTTATGTTGTTACATCACCTTTAAGATGTTATATTATACAATCACACTACTTTATAATAAACAAAATATGACGATGGCTTTGCATAAATGATTATAAAACATTATATGCTTAAACAACTCGAATCATCAAAGAGGATAAGATGCTGAAGCAATGAGAGATGATATACCCTACAATTAGATTCCTTGAGTTTTCTTCCGAGTATTGAAGCTCTCTGGAATCTAGAACCTCCTATTCTCCATTGCTTGAAAGCTGTCATCGACAAGTGAGCTGCTTCATATACTGCAAAAGAAACACGAGAAGTTTCAGGTGAAGAAGATGGTTAACAATTCAAAAATCAAGAGTTTAAGGCTTTTGATTACAGTTTGTTTCTTCTATTGTTAAGAATGACGATAACTTGGAAGCTGTTATATGAGCTGCAGTATACTTTTGTCAGTGTCTCCTTGTAACTGATCTTAAACGCAGTCGAGAGCAAGATTCCAATCGTCTTATCTGTAACTCTGTTCCCAGATCATAGATACAAACTGACTGTATAATCAAGGAGACGTAGACCATACCATTCGGATTACTAACAGATATTTGAAGAAGATTTAACTTAGAAAATCAAGGTTACTGTAAAACACCAATGAGAGATGAAACCATTAAGTTGTTTGGTTATTCAGTTCTTTACCGCAACTTCTTCCAAAATGTTACACAAATCAATCCACCAATACTTAAGCTGGCTTATCAAGATCAAGAAGCAGAGTTGGCACCAGGAAGATAAAGAAGCAGATTTGACACCAGGAAAATCAAGAGAAAGAGCAACCTCAGAATGAGTGAGGTAAGTAGAAAGATTCAGATGTGGACTCACAATGGCGCTAACTTGCATCCAAATTCATAGAAGTACGGACAGCGAGACCTAAGATCCACACATGCTGCATCAGCTTGAATTTCCAACCTTGTCCTGCATAAGCAAAAAAAGCCATGAAAATACTTCTCAGGACAAAAGACACAAACTTTCAGCCATTTATGAAGCCAAATAAACACAAATAAAGAAAGCAGGAAACGAAAGTAATCTAACAAAGCTAACTAATCAAAATTTCTATCATGGGCACTAGAATAAACATTACGTTAGTCTCTCTTACTTTTGGTTGAAACAAGCAGGAAGGTTTATGGATACAGCTTGTCTCGAATGCAACTCATGAGCAAGCCAAAAGGGTAATTCCACTTTGTCCCCTTGTTCAACCTGCAGTAATACAAAGAAAACATAACAAAATTCAAGTCAGAATGCAAAATTATCAATTAAAATTGCTTCAGAAATAAGAAAGAAAAAGTAAACAACAAAAGATTTAATGTGTCAGCTATCTCTTTTGACAAAGAGAAGAGAAGAATCTATAGTAGAAGACTAAGTAAACCTCTTCCTCTTCAGATTCAAGAATGGTTCTTAAGACTTGAAGCAAATAAATTTCTCTAGTTTAATCAGATTATCAGAGATTATGTAACAAGTGTCTTCCGGCAAAATGCGATTTTATTCTTCAGGTGTTTCCCGGCTAAATTGGATTTGGTTTTGTTCGGTTTAGTCTGAACCAAGATTTATCGGTTTAAATATAAATAAAAGCAAAAGGTTATAGTACATTGGTGGATTGATTCAGAGAGACAAAGCTATTAACGCAACCAATGTTGAACCAAGAAACTAACCATCATGGCTACATATTGAAACATAAAATAGCTAGTGAAGAAACAAGTACATCTAATTAACAACTACGAATCAGAGTCTTCTGGATCTGGATCCTCTACTGATGATTCTGCTTGATCTTCTTCTCCCACTGCATCATCATCAACAAATTGTTGGATTTTTTTTAAAAAAGCAAACAAAGTAATTTCAATGAGGATTGAACAAGAAGCGACATGCACATACCTTCTAGCTCTAATTCCATAAGAATGGCATTAAACTGATTTCTCAATTCTCTTAATTCCACTAGAGCTCTTTGAATTCGTTGAATGAGATGATTTTCTCCTGGAGGAGCTGCATTGGCGACCACCACCGGCCGGCGCTGAGAAGCTGACGGAGGAGCTTCATTGTAAAATGGAGGATCAACAACAATTGGTTTTGGTACAGCTTCATTCTCTTCCATCTACAACAAAGACACAAATTTTAAACAAAAATGTGTAAGCTTTTTAAAAATGAGAGAGACCCCAAAGATCAAAATCACAGCTTCAATTGACCCATATCACCATTAGGTATTGACGAAATCGAGAAAACATAAGCCAATCAATCAAATTTCAAACAATGTGAATTCTGCAATTTGAGAAAACGCACTCAATATCTCTAGGGTTTATCATAGATTTATGAGGCGAATTACAGAAAGAACTGATAGAGACGGAGAAAGAGAGAAACTTTACCGGAGACTATGTAATTGACGATCGGTGAGAGATTAAAGAGACAGAGAAGTCGCGGCTGTGAATGAGAGACAGATTCGACACTTTTTGAGTCTTTTTAAGTGTCGAAAACACTGAAACGAGAAGATGATGGTCACGGCTTAATTAAGGTTTTCTCTTTTAAACCAGATTAAATACCAAAACCAGAACCGAACCATCCCGGTTCAGTTTGATTTTAATGCCCACATCTGAATACTGATTATACCGGTTCAGTTTGTAAACACACAAGTTTGTCGTATACATGAAGAAGAATAAGCTTCTTAAGTATATTACGAATACATACAAAGTAATGAGCTTTTCCCAGCTTAATAAACATTCTAAATCTCAGAGTAGATATAAGTTAGTACATAACAACAGCCTGTGTATACAAAGAATGATGAAATGTTAATCCTGGACAATACCCAGGTCAAAGAATAGAGAGATAAGTATATAAACTGGCTGCAATGTTTTCATCAAGTCATTATATTATATCATAGAGTTAAGGTTTCTCTGACTTGTAAGACCCAGAGAGCGAACTGCATCACCCAAAGCCTTGCTTCAACGGAGAATCCTTCAAGCCATACTTTCAGCCAATTCATCAACGATTTCTTCTGAGACCACTTTGCCTCTAAAACCGCTTCTGAAGATACTTTCCCGATGATCAAGAATGACTCGAGGGATGATCCTTGTAATAGTTCATTGTTCACTGACCGAAGGCAGTCATTTGTTTTCAGCATCAGAAGGATTACCCTAGGCAATCTCCTGAGAAGCTCTGAGATTTCAGAGAAATACTGTGATGCATACATCTGTAGTTCTGATACATCTTCTTTGGTGCCTTGGATGACTAAATGATCCACAGATGTGTCAATCACTTGCTTCCATGGCCTCATAGTAAGAATTCCAGCGAAAAGTACATAGAGATCGTCTCCAGCACCTAACTTCGTGCTGTGTTCTTTAATGGCATTAGCATCTGAAAAGACCAAGGCTTTCCAGAGTGCAGCATAGTTGAATCTTGTGTTGAAGTCAAGCTCCTTGTACAAGCCATGGTCAAGAAGCACCAATTGTGGTTTTCTCTTGCCATAAATGTTCCTTTTACCAGAAGGAGCTGGGCGAACTATCAAATTAGCAGCGTGTGGGTCACAATGCACAAACCCATGTTTGAACATCATCTCTGCAAAAGTTTGACTTACCTGGAACGAAGAGTTTACGCATATCAGAGTCTGTTTCCCTCTACTAGTCTAAGGTATAGGTATTAAAAACACCAAAATTTTACTTGAATGTTAATTACTATTTTTTTGTAATTCAGTGCTATTCAACTGAATTCAACAAAAGCATGATATCTTAAAGATCAAGTATGAAAACCTTACTAGTTTTGATACTTCATACGGTTGAAGCCCAAGCTTTTTGATCATAGCCACATCATTCACTTGAGCACCATCCATGAACTCCATCGTCAACAACTTAGAGGAACTCAAATTCCAATAGATTGTCGGTGCATATACATACTCTGCAATATGGGGAGACAGCTTCCTAAAATTATCTAAACATTTCTCACTGTTTCTCGCCTCAACCAAAAAATCTAGTTCCTGATGAAAAGCAAACCGACAGATGTATATAATATTCAGATAAACACTTACAAATCTGTATAAACCTATCAATGAAAACTACATATGCTATGATTTAAGAATTAACTAAAGTCACTAACCTTTGGTAAGCTTTCACTCATTTCATCTAACAACCACCTGCATATATGAGCAGTATAAGTTAATTGCAAGAGGCTCAGAGTATGATTTTCTAGAGAAATTAAGAAAGAGTCTAAACCTGTAGTCAAATGATGGGAATATGCGGTGCAAGGTATTCACTAGAAGTCCAACAGCTGCAGTATCCGCAGCTGCAGTGTCTGTCATGTGCGTATGCTGAACCTACAGAAAAAGATTCAAGAACATAATAGAATAAGAACTACTTTTAACAAGTCCAAGATCTTTAACTACGGATTTAAAAAAACTTGTTTTTCCACATCATGTAAAGTAAAAGATAAAATAGTACCTTGACAGCAACTTTTTTTCCATCATGGGTGCGAGCAACATGAACTTGAGCAAGGGAAGCACTTGCAATAGGAACAGGGTCAAATTCAGCAAATACCTGCACATAATATACAATAGCCAAATTGAGACGCTAAGAGAGATGCATTCATAACTTAAGAATTAAAATCTGGTTATACAAATGAATATAGCTATGAAAAATAGCACATACTTGGTCTGGCAACTCTCCAACCTCTTTCTTGAAAACTTCACATACTTGCTCATATGAAGAAATGGGGCATTTGTTCAACATAGACTCCCTCATAGTACGAACGTACTCTTCAGGCACAAGGTATTCCTTGAAACAAGAAACTGATCGGTTGGTTTTTTTTTTACATAATGGAACATAGTTTAACCTCAAACAATGAAAGGTACAGAACATAGCTTTACATACTAGTTGTCCAATATGCTGGCCAAGTTTGATATAGATTCCTCCATTTTTAAAACAGAGTTCTTGAAGCTTTTGAGCTGACCTTAGGTGAACTTCATGTTTGATCTTAGTCCTTTCACTGCTTCCCTCAGCCAAACCCCACAAGGAGTATTCATAATCTAACAGCAAAAACCACAACATATAACTTTACTTGATAAGTAGCAAAAACAGTGCTACAGAAGAAATGGCTAAGTCATACGAATTGAGCAAATTCTGCAAATCCCAACAGTCAATAAATAAGACCTCGACTAAATTCAAAACATATGAATCAACCAAACGCCATGTACAAAACATTTGCTTTTCAAATACCTTACACCTAAACCATTCCAGTACGATCGAAATTTTTCCAGATAAGAGACTTAGAGCTCAGATATAAAACCAATCTCAGTCACAGAACTAATCAAAAGCACAAATCAAAATCAATTGGACAAAAAAGGATCTTTGAAATGAAAAGGGCATTGCAGCAAAAAAATTCTGTAAAGTATCTTCCTTTTTCCCATACCGAAAGCGACAGAGGCGGCAGTCACAGTATTGTGGAAGAGGCGAACAGGAATTGTGGTGCAAAGCTTAAGCGTATTAGATGGGGTTTCAGAGGAAGCAACGAAAGCGGCGCCGGAACCACCGCATAAGGCGGTACCGACAACGAGAAGCTTCGTACGGGATCTCCACAGGGATCGTGCAGCCATTGAGGAAACACGTACGTCCACACTAACGTTCCAGCAGAACGGAGCAAGAACTACGATTCCCAACTTTGCCAACCAAATTTGCGCGACAACTTTTCCGAATGATTCGGGTCCTGTTTTAATTTGGGCCTTGTTAGGTCGGCTTTTAAAGGGTCCATCGCTGAACAAATAGAGGGTATTTCTTTTCAGTAACAAAAACTCAAAGACTGTTATTTTTCTTTGGTTCAATAACTCAAGACTTGGCTCTTGCCTCTTAACATATCGGGCTAAATAGTTCATACAATAATGTGTTTCGAGCAATTAAAAAATAGGAAAAAGACAAAAGTGTGTTTCGACTTTTGAGCAGTCTACAACAATCAATTTTTATGTAATATAACAGTTGTACACACATACAAAAATGAATAAAACTTTTCGTCATTCTCTAACCATCAAAATTAATTATTTTTAACAATTATATAGACAAAACTTGATTTACAGTCAAAATTTCTCACAATATTATATAATTCTATATTATGGAGCAACATAAATAATACTCAATGATTTTACCAAATTTATTTATCCCAGATTTTAATATCTAAAATTCTACTTATATACCTACCTCAAGCTAGAACAAACTCTTTCTCTAGTGCTAATATCGAGAAAAGAATAACTTCGTTGTTCTCTGATACCGATAGCACCAAAATCACCAGATCTCGTCGACGTTGAATTTCAATTTTAATCATTTTTAATGTTTTCATGTCATTTTGTATTTTTTTCTCCCTCAATGTAGGTTTCCCTCCTCCCCCCCCCCCCCCCTTGTCGGAATTACGCTTGTGATGAAATTCGAAGTTCATTTTTTAGAGGACGAAACTACTTTCGACATCTTCTCCACCGTCTCTTCCCATCGGAACTGAGGTCTGTGTCTCTCCTTTGTTCTGCTTACCTCTGCCATATCCTTTATTCGTGGTATATGTGTTTTTGTTTCAATATTTTTTGGTGGCTTTCGCCTACGAAGATCCTCGTCTCTGCATATTTTCTGTCCGAGCTCATGTGCCTCTTCAAGCTACGCTCTGGTTTTTCCGATGCTTTTCTCGACTATTGTTGTGGTATTTGGAAGATGGCTCTATGCTTTCTGATATGATCATGGAAAGCAGCAAGGAAGGTAAGGAGAACTTGGAGCTAAGCAATGAAGATCACGAGAGAGTTTTGGAGATTCCAGTTAGTCCAATTACAAGATCACGGCCTAAAAAAATCAAGGAGAGCATTTGTGGGTTTATTCAAGGCCTTTTGGACAAATAACAACATAAGGAATCCATTGGACTTTATACTTGCCAAGTCCAAACCATTTTGAGTCTTCTACAAGTCCAAGAGAAGTCCTAAATCAAGTCTTGAAGTCCAGCCCGTGAATAGTGACGAATTTGGAAGACTAAAAGATATTTTGGAGGACAAAAGTTCAAGAGTCCTTCTTATTCAAGTCATAGTAAATTGTGACATTTACTTGTCATTTACTTAGTAGTCTTTACTCTTCATCTTTAAGACATTCAATAAGTCTAGAGGAATCTAAAGAGTCCTTTCTTTTCTTTATAAACTCATGTAATTCTCATTTGTGATGATCCAACTTTTTATCAATAAATTTGAGAGTGATTCTCTTTTGTTCTTTGTGAACATTTCGATATTTCTTGGTGTGTCATATCCAAGGGATCAAACTGGTTTATCAAGTGATTTCCATCACACTTATGTAGCCATTCATAGACATTGGCGTGAAGGGGCGAGTCGAAACAGTAACAGTCTTTGGTTTAATATATTAAAGGAGGGGGCTACTCGAGTCAACATTATGTGGTTCCACCACCTTGCTTAATTGAAGGCGAGTTGAAACAACAACAATCTTAGGTTTGATATACCTAAGGTGGGGGTACCTCAAGTTCTTTGAAGACCAAGGACTATCCTTACAATTTGGAGTGACGATTCTTTCGGGATTCCGCGTCATTTGGTATCAGAACACACTTCCAAGTTAGTTAATCTTTTCATTTTCTATTTATTCATCTTCTATCTTTTCATCTTCTACCTTTACAACTTTTATCTTTTCATCTTCTATCTCTTCATCTTCTATCTTTTCATCTTCTATCTTTCCAACTTCTATATTTTCATATTTTCTTCTTAATTAATTAAAAAAACAAAAAAGCAAGAAAAAAATGAATATCAAAAAAAGAAGAAGAAAAAATAAAAAAGAATCTCTTCATCTTCTATTATTTATATAAAAAAAATAGTGTTCGTTGTTTGTTTGTGTACCAAAATATATCTAAATACTTGAGTTGTGTGATACATGTTAGGTCATTGAGCCTTGGGGAAAGCAAATCAAAGAGTGTTTAATTAGTTCTATAAGAACATTTCAAGATTCAAAAAGAGAGGAAAAAGGCGTAAGGTTGTGAGAATATTTTAGAGAAAAACCAATAATTTGAGAGAAACACTTGTGTGTCAAATACTTGAGAGATTGTGAGGCATTTTTCTATTTACAAATCTTCTTTTTTACAGGTTTCAAGTATGTCAAATGAGAATAACGACAATCTGGAGGGTGAGCAAATACAAGGAATTCCAAATCTCCATATCCAAGGTTTGGTGGGAGAGATAACCCGTTTGTTGATAGTTGAGATGAAAGCAGTCAATGAACGTTTGGATCAAGTTCAAAATGAGATAACACTTAAGCAACAACCTCGGATGCCTAACGTACAAGGAGATTCACCACCGGCGGAAGTACAAAGAGGCGGTGTTGACTACTATGGTCGAGATGAACACTCATCTAACTCGAGTCAAAGGAGACCTAGACGAGCTAGGGAAGAAAGAGGTCGGGTTGAAGATAATTTAAGGGGACTTAAGCTGAAAATTCCATCATTTCAAAGAAAGAATGATCCAGATGCCTATCTCGAATAAGAGAAAAAGATTGAACTCGTTTTTGATTGTCAAGACTATTCCGAGCTCAACCAGGTACGAGTTGCAACCATTAAATTTTATGATTATGCTATTAATTGGTGGGATCAAGTGGTGACAAGCAGGATAAGAAATAGAGAAAGACCCATTGAGACTTGGGAAGACATGAAAACCTTGATGAGACGACGGTTCGTTCCTAGTAACTATCACCGAGAGTTACATCAAAAACTTAGGAGATTGGTGCAAGGAAACCGAAGTGTGGAGGATTATTTTCAAGAGATGGAAATACTTATGATGAGAGTCAATATAGACGAAGATTGTGAGGCTACCATGGCCAGATTTCTTAGTGGTTTGAATCGTGAGATCCAAGACCAAGTAGAGATGCAACACTATGTGGAATTGGAAGATATGTTACATAAGGTTATCTTGGTGGAACAGCAGCTCAAGAGGAAGGGTGGCACACGTCAAACTTATGGCATGAGTTCTATTACTCAACGTCCTAGCTATTCACACGAAGACAAAACTGTTCCAAAGCCAAAGTTTGAATACAAGCCGAATACTATCCGATAAGAGGTTAAAGGTAAATTTGAACCCTCTTCTACAATAAATCGTGATGTGAAATGTTTTAAGTGTCATGGCAGGGGACATTATGCAAATGAATGCTCAAATAAGAGGGCCATAATACTTAGTGCCAATGGAGAGTACAAAACCGAAGAAGAAGTGGTTTTAGATTCTATGTCATCTCAAGATGAGCTAGAGTTACATGCAGCCAAAGGTGATCTTTTGGTAGCTAGAAGGTTTTTGAGTGTGCAAGGTAAAGTAGAGGAGAATGGTGCAGCATGAGAATTTATTCCACACGCGATGTCTTTTTCTTAAGGTGTGTAGTCTTATAATTGATGGAGGGAGTTGTACGAATGTGGCGAGTACTACACTTGTGGTGAAACTGGGATCGATTACTCGAAAACATCCCAAGCCGTATAAGCTTCAATGGTTAAGTGAGTTTGGAGAACTCAAAGTGTTAGAGCAAGTTGTGGTTCCATTTAGCATTGAGAAGTATAAGGACGAAGTGATTTGTGATATTGTGCCAATGGAGCCTGATATATTCTTCTTGGGAAACCATGGCAGTTTGATCAAAAAGTCGTTCATGATGGTTTCACCAACAAGCAATCATTTGGTTATAAAGGGAAAACTGTTACACTTGTTCCTATGACTCCTAATGAGATCCACTAAGATTATTTGCTTCTAAAGCAACGTGAGGAGAGAGCTATGAGTGACTCAAACACAAAACACCAAAAATAGAATGAGATTGAGAGAGAAACACTAAAAAAGACTGAGCTTAAGAATGAAACACTCAAAGAGAGAAAAGAGATAAAACACCAAAATTTCTTTGTGAGGTCAAGTGAGATAAAGAGAGCTTTGGTTTCACATCAGCCTATATTTGTACTTATGCACAAAGAGGTCTTTATGAGTTCTACTAACCTTGACCCCGATTTTCCTAGTGGTGTTTCTTCTTTGTTGTAGGATTTTGGAGATGTATTTCCGGAGGAGAACCGTAGTGGTCCACCTCCAATCTGAGGGATTGAGCAAAATAGACTTTGTATCCGAACCATCCATTCAAAACCGTCCAGCCAATAGAATCAATACGGAAGAGACCAAGGAGTTTCAAAGGCAAGTGAGTGACCTGATGGAGAAATGATATATCCGTGAGAGCATGAGTCTATGTGTCATGCCCGTTTTACTAGTTCCTAAGAAGGATGGAACTTGGCGCATGTGTGTTGATTGTAAATCCATCAATAATATCACGGTAAAATATAGACACTCAATTCCTCGCTTAGATGATATGTTAGATGAGCTGCATGGTTCTTGTGTGTTTTCTAAAATTGATCTTAAGAGTGGATATCAACAAATTTGAATGAAAGAGAGTGATGAATGGAAAACAGCTTTTAAAACAAAATATGGTCTTTATGAGTGGTTATTCATGCCTTTTGGATTAACTCATGCACCCAACGTTCATGAGGTTAATGAATCATGTTTTGAGACATTTTATTGGTTTGTTTGTGGTTGTCTACTTTGATGATATTCTGGCTTTTAGCAAAAGTTTGGAAGAGCACAATGAGCATTTAAAATCGGTTTTAGGTGTACTAAGAAAGGAAAAGCTATATGCTAACTTGAAAAAGTGTACATTTTGTTCGGATAACCTTGTGTTTCTAGGATTTGTTGTAAGTGCACAGGGCATTCAAGTAGACGAGGAGAAAGTGAGTGCAATCCGAGAATGGCCAAGTCCTAAAACCGTAGGAGAAGTTCAAAGTTTCCATGACCTTGCTGGATTCTATAGACGGTTTGTTCGTGATTTTAGCACTAATGCTACCCCACTTACTGAAGTGATCAAGAAAGATGTTGGATTCAAATGGGGAGAAGCTCAAGAGAATGTGTTCCAACAACTTAAGGAGAAACTTTTATCTTTGCCTAACTTTCTTAAAACATTTGAGACTGAATCTGATGCATCAGGTGTAGGCATTGGAGTTGTGCTTATGCAAGAGAAGAAGCCAATCGCTTACTTTAATGAGAATCTTGGAGTAGCAACTCTAAACTATCCGACTTATGACAAGGAGTTGTATGCTTTGGTTAGAACTTTGCAAACATGGCAGCACTATCTTTGTGATTCATACGGATCATGAGTCTTTGAAACACTTGGAGGGTCAACAGAAACTAAACAAACGACATGCTCGTTGGATGGAGTTTATAGAAACGTTTTCCTATATCATACGATATAAGCAAGGAAAGGAAAACGTTGTGGTTGATGCATTATCAAGAAGATATGCACTACTATCTACTCTTGATGCTAAGGTTCTTGGTTTTGAGCACATTAAAGAGTTATATGAAACTGACTTTGACTTTCAAGAAGTGTTTAGGACTTATGTGTATGGAAAGTTCTATCAAGTCATATCTTCATGAGGGTTTTCTATTCTATGAAAATAAATTGTGCATTCCTAATTGTTCTTTGAGAGATCTTTTGGTTAGGGAATCACATGGAGGAGGCCTTATGGGACATTTTGGCGTCTCCAAGACCATGGCTGTTCTAAAATAACATTTTCATTGGCCGCATATGAAAAGGGATGCAGAACGAATTTGTACAAGGTGTGTTACTTGTAAGCAAGCTAAGTCTAAAGTCCAACCTCAAGGTATGTATCTCCCATTGCCTATTTCGAGTGAACCATTGACTGATATCTCAATGGACTTTGTCCTTGGGTTGCATAGAACTAAGAGAAGTATGGATTCTATCTTTGTGGTAGTAGACCAATTTTCTAAGATGACACATTTCATTCCTGTCATAAATCTAATGATGCTACATTTGTTGCTAATTTGTTCTTTAAGGAAGTTGTGCTTTTACATGTCATGCCTAGAACGATTGTTTTAGATCGAGATGCTAAATTTCTTACTTATTTTTGGAAAACTTTGTGGGCTAAGTTAGGGACAAAGTTATTATTTTCTACTACTTGTCATCCACAAACTGATGGACAAACTGAAGTAATCAATAGGACTTTATCCACTTTGTTGCGTGATATAATTAAAAAGAATATCAGAACTTGAGAAGATTGCTTGCCTCATGTTGAGTTTGCTTATTGTTGGGAATGTCCTGCAATCATTTGTACTTACTCGTGTGGTCGGTTCTAACATCGAGATTAGACAAAGTCATATGGTACTAGGGGTTGTAATGGCTTGCTAGAGTCCACTTATGATTTGTGAGTTGAGATAGTCACTGCTAGTACTATATGATTCTATTGGGTCACACACCAAAGCAAATAGAGACAATTCAATAAGGAATGATCATTATATGAATGATTCATGACTTGAGCATAATAATATATGGTTTCGGATCAGAACATGTGTTTTGGGTCAGACCTAAATTATATCCTAATTCAACTAGGAATTAATTAGGTGTTTTGGGTTGGGCCTAAATTAATCCTAATTCAACTAGGAATTAATTAGGTGTTTTTGGGCTGGACCTAAATTAATCCTAGTTCAACTAGAAATTAATTAACTTAAACTCCCTATATATATTGATATAGGGCACGAGTTTGAGGGGAAGAGAAACCCTAGTCGCTCATTGCACAAATCGAAACCCTAAGAGAATTGCACACAAAGTTCTAGCAGGCTTCTCTCCTACTTGCGTGCGTGTGGACTGTCAATAGAGGTGCTACACTTGGAGCACTTGCTGATCTTATACATGATCTTATCTCCGCTGCACTAACCAAACTTCAGGAATAATTGAGTTCCATATTTATCATATTCAATTAAGTTAATACAAGACCTAGGGCTTAGGGTTTTGCTAGATTAGTCAATTGATAATTGTCGAATTGCTTTAAAACCTAACAGTGGTATCAGAGCCAGGTTGTATTCTTATTGAAATCTGATGTTTTCATTCTTGATTGATTGATTAAAACTTTGTTTTAATTGAATTAGAATATCATGATTAGGGTTTTGATGAAATCGAAAAACAAAGCTGGTTGTATTTTTGTTGAAATCGAAAATCAGTGTTGGTTGTAATCTTATTGAAATCTGATGTTTTCATGCTTGATTGATTAAAAGTCTGTTTTAATTGAATTAGAATTGCATGATTAGGGTTTTGTTCAAAATCGAAAATCAGAGATGGTTGTAATCTTATTGAAATATGATATTTTCATGCTTGATTGATTGATTAAAATTTTATTTTAATCGAATTATAATTGCCTAATTAGGGTTTCATTGAAATCGAAAATTATGGTTTATGTTTTCAGGGTTCTGATGTGATAAACCAAAATAAAATATAATCTAATTTAAAATAGCTTTGAATGATCTGGTTTAATAAGATTAAATTAGATCTGGTTTTCTCGTAATCGGTTTAAGAAAAATTATACCAAGTTGGAGAAGAACCAGCAGGTGCCCACCGACACAGGGTCAGGATTAAAAAAAGTTTATAAATAAAATTTTAAAGTCTTTGATTTATTTTCTTTAAGTTTTAAAATCCCCTTTTAACCCTTCTGAGTGCATATATGATATACATTCAAGTTAAAGTTTAGTTCATCAAACAAATATCAAAAAATTGATGTCTTTCCAATTCACGCCAACTGTCAAGACTTGTTTCATCGTCTGGTGGGCTAGCTCGGGTTAGGTACCTACTTTGACATGGGTGAGACAGATGGTAGCCGTTACCATATGACTATGAGATTGGTTTACTTGACTGAGCTATCAAGACCGTCTTGAGCTTTGAGACATCAGAGTGATTTTGGCATATAAGATGTCAAATCACGACCGAGAGTTATATATGTGATATAACTAGCAAATAAGTTGCGTACCTAAATAACTAAGGTTTGGGCGATGAGCTCAGCTCACTCAGATTTTTCTGATATATGGATCTCGGGATCATTGTATTCAATCGAGAAACTATTGATTGAAAACAATGTGAGCTTTCTTAAATATGTTAAAGATTTCTCAGCATTTAAACCATCATAACTAAAACTTTTTACCTCTCTTAATTTCAGCTATGGCGAACAACAACAACAACCACAACTCATTCTCCCTTCGATCTGTCCTTGAGAAGGACAAGTTGAATGGGAAGAATTTCCTAAGTTGGTATCGTAACCTGAGAATTGTTCTTAGACAGGAGAAGAAAGACTATGTTTTGGAACAAGTCTTGCCTCCTAGACCGGCTGCCAATGCCACTATTGCAGCTAGGAATGCTTGGGATAAGCATTCCAATGATGTGATACATGTGCAATGCTTGATGCTTGCGACCATGACCTCGGAACTGCAAGTGCAGTACGAGAATGTGGTGTCGCTCATCAAGATCGTGACTGGCCTCAAACGAATGTTTCAGGAACAGGCACGACATGAGAGATACCAAACGGTGAAATCTCTCATCGAATGTAAACTATCAAAGGATGGTTCGGTGAGTAGTCATGTCATGAAAATGATGGGTTATATTGATAATCTGGCTAAACTAGACTATCCCCTTAGCCAAGAGTTGGCTACGGACATCATACTTCAGTCGCTGCCGTCTTGTTATTATCAGTTCGTATTGAACTATAGTATGAACAGTATGACGAAGACGTTGACTGAGCTGCATGAAATGCTTAAGACAGCAGACAACAACAATGTTAGGTTTGATAATACAACTTCCTCAAATTCAGCTAGTCACTAATGGTTTAAGCATTTTAGATCACTTCTCAACTCTTTACTCGTTTTTATTGGCTTTAGCTTATCAATGAAGCACGAAAAAGTACGGGTTTACGCACAGTCCCGGTTCACCTTAGGCATCGATGTATTAGCTTTATCAATGAGACGCGAAAAGTACGGGTTTACGCATAGTCCCGGTTCATTTTAGGCGATATCGAAATGGTTTTATTGATGAAACACAAGAAGGTACGGGTTTACGCACAATCCCCGTTCATTTTAGACCATATATTTTGAGCCGAGTTTTGAGAAGGATGATTCTATATTCACCTCATGCTTTTCTTTTTACTTAGCTAGCTGAACCTAAGGAAGGATCTTATGCAATGTATCTCAA